>JAQGBX010002648.1:0-19706 GCA_034698745.1 Megaphyllum sjaelandicum | reverse complement strand
AATAGCAATTATTATCCTTTGATATGTTATAAATACAAAAATAAAACATTTTGCCAAATTTTTGTAACAGTTTTTTCTCGGGTCTCAGGAGGATAGAGCGGATACACCAGCAAAAATACTGGTATGTCCATTTTCGGCCTAATGGCATTACGTTTTAGGTCGTTTGACTGTGAAACGAGAATACATTGCTAAATTTTTAACAATATCAATAAACTTCACATTTACATGTAGGCCTATATTCCGCTTGATAATTTTTACAGAGGAGTTCAGTATACATGTATGCGCGACGATATGTTATAATTCACGGTAGATAGGCCTACATGTACGAAGTTTTAAATAATTTCAACTTAGAGTGTAGCTGGCGCATGATTTAATGGCAGCATTCATTCCATCCATCTAAAGGTGTCAGGAATGCAGTTGCCAACGAATTAAAATGATAACGAATGATAATAATAATGATAATTTCAAGTGCTTAATTCACTATACTCAGACACCTCTTACGGCTGCAACGCCAAGAACAATATCATGGCTATAGGGCGATTTTATAGTGAGAGTAGTACAGTATGATTTTCAACTCTAAAATGTTCTTTCTTAATTTTGTTTATAATCGATTGTAATTTCACGGTGAAGTCTTCGATCACTCAAAACATATGGCAAGGATTTTAATTGTTAAAATTTCTGGTATAGTAACGAGGTTAAAGTTTACACGTTCTATAGTGCGACTAGCAATCATTGAATGTAACTATAAAGACAAGTAATAGCAAGTAACGGTAAAAACTTACGTCATTTCCTGCAGGGTTTAAAGTTGATTCACCAGGGTAGATCACTTATTGCATTCTCAAAAATCCCGCGCGAAGTTTTTGAAGCACAGGGCCTGACACACAAACATCCGCTTGTTGAAGCTCTTCGGTCACATCATATTCTACCATGCTTTCAGGAAATTATTGATCCAATTTCAATCTGCTGACGGCGCCACGAACAAACCACGTGCTGCATGTTTCGTTGTAATCGATTGTGGTGGAAAACTGCGCTTTCACCATGGGACTTCTGCTGCGCTTTTACCAAGGGACCTCTGCTGCGCTTTCAGCAAGGGACTTCTCGTCTATAAAAATAAAAACACTTACTGTACAATGAGTTGTATATCATAATCTGAAGCAAGATTTAAATATCAATAAGATTTCCTCAGTTAAATGTACTGTCTGCTTTGCCACGCTTACTAGAAGCTGCTGGGTTATTGGTAATACAAATTTGAGGGCAAACTTTCTCTCCCTCAAGCTCATTGGTTAGTTAGGAACTCATGAAGCTTTCAGAAAAGTATTGATCTCCTTTTATATTCACTGACGTAGTGCAGGCTATACGTTACCAAATAGTGTTTGGATTTGCCGCGTGAACAATAGCGCTTTCACTAAGAGATCTGCGCATACGTAACACCACGAACAACAGAATGCCTGAATTAAATTAAAATAATGAACATGTACACTGCACTTATACATGCAGTCTGTAATACACGTAGTAAAAAACAACAAAACTAAAAAAAGTATAGAATCATCATGTCCAAGGGTTAAAGCAAGATGTAACATGACTTCTGTTATCTGGATACTTTTTAAGGTATATTGGCAATGTAAAAATTGCAAAAAAAGACAACACACACTGGTCACTATACAGAGAATTGTTATGAAAATAACTAGAAAAAAATACACTAAAAAGTGGTCAACATAAACAGGTGGTCACCATTCAAAGGTGGTCACTTATCTAGGTTTTACTGTACTTGTACAATTGTGCATGCATACATGCATGTAAAGCACGACATAAAACATCAAAGTGCATCTTCAATAGCTATATATTTCTTATGTATTTGCAAATTATTTTAACATTTTTTATTTTTAAATCAAGAGATAATTTTTAGACTTAAGGCAAAGCATTTGAACGCCCTTTTTACGAGTTCATGCATGTACATACGTATTTCAAAGTCTCTACGAGGGTCCGCGCAATCTAAATTTTTGTTGGTTTACTTTTTTTATTTTCAAACGGTGAAATTATCGGTTTGGAATGCACCCACGAAATATGTAGTATGCAACGTATCGCAGCGCGATAGAAAATTCCACAAAATTAAAATTACAAAATTAACAAGCACAAACACTTTTTATATTCATCCTTAAAATTCAAAAACATAGGCCCTACATAGGTCAAAACATAGGCCCTACATAGGTCGAAACATAGGCCCTACATAGGTCGAAACATAGTTAAATTTCAGATTGCTTAAATCGAGCGTTACGTACGCAGGTACAATTTATTATCAAACTCGGCATAAAATTCGCAAATCCCAGCAACTATTATAAGCAACTTATTTTTATAGTGGAAACAATTCAACGTGACAAGTGTTAATACGAGAGTGCATGCGTGTACGGCAAGTTTATAATTTACGGAAAATCGATATTCAGGCGGTTTCAGATTCTTAACTTTTCAGGTTGCGACGGATAAAGCGCAAAGACGCTTTAGCTAAAAGATGAATCATTGCAGAACCATTATAAAATAAAAACGCAATGGGCCATGGCACACTGGCATTATTTCTGTAGTTAAAGTCGACCATGATGATCGGTACCTGCAGGGTGGTCGCTTTTACCCTATATAATGAAATTAGAAATGCTCAGCCCTTTTCAGACGAGCGTTTTTTCGGCCACATCTGAACACAGTTTTCATATTACAGTATACATTGATAGCGAAAGCTGACAAGCAAATTCAGTACACGTAAAAATTTAAATTGGTGAAATGCATTTCAAAGTCATTTTTAAATGGATGCATATTTTAAAATCTATTTTAAAATGCATTTCACAATAAATAGTTGTCTCAAGCTTAATTCACTTTTAAATGTATACACTTAGCAAAATAGATGTACCATTTGATCATTGTTTAGTTAAATAACTAGTTGTGCTTTTGTGGAAATAAACAATTAACCAATGATAGGTGGCACCTCGTATCAACTATATTAATTTGGCTTTCAAACTACTCCAAATAGTTCGAACGTGCAGAGCGTAACTACATAAGCCCGACTGTTTCTGGAATGCTTCCTAAAACCTCAGTTTTAGACGATGAAATATTTAACCTAAGAAGAAGATGATATCTAACCAAAAGTGGGAAGCCCCATAACATCGAATTTACATTTGGTTTCGACGCATATCTGCTAAACAGCCCGAGGGTAAGGTTTTTGCCATCGATTCAAAGGCATCTCGGTCACATCTAAACATTTTACATCGGCATGTTTCCCTAAACCTAACCATTTCTGAGTTACATCGATACTTCCTAACTCTAGAATCGTAGTTCAAAAATCATAGCTTTTGACGATTACATGAAACCCACCAGAGATGCGTTTGAACAGTTCGTGAGGAAGCCTATATAGCGCGGGATGCAAATTCGCCTTCCACGTACGTGCGCAGGAAGCTATATTTCAATAAGGGTGGCCGAAAGATGTAAATCTGGCAGCCAAAAAATAAATAAAAATATATAGTCTTCGAAACGAGAAAAGGAATGGGGTTGGAAGCAGAGCGGATTTCGGTTAAGAGGGATTTGTCGCCATTCAAAGAGCCGTGAAACTAGCGAGCGACGGCGCATTATGACGTCACCGGAACTTGAGATGCGCGCGTCTTGCATTTATATGCGAAAGTTACCAGAATGTTCCCCTTAACGATGTCGTGGAAGATGAGTCCTATCTCGATGTTTTTATTTCGATTTTGAGAAGAAAAGGTGAGGGAAAGATGGAAAAATAGCTGCTGAAGAAAGGGATTGGTGCTCACCGAGAAGCACTTCAGGCTCTTTCATTACCCATTAATAATAAAGATGCGTGCAGACGTTGCATCCAATTTTGCGGACGAATTTTAGGCAGCTCTGATCACAACGCGGAGGAAAATGGGAAGTACTTTATAAAACGTACAATTAAAACAGAAATAAGTTTGGGTCCATCTTCAACAATGCATAGAGTACAAGTACTGTAGTAGATCGCGATTCCGAATTTTTTCTTTAATACGACACATACGTGTTATCAGGATAAATTAAAAATTATATAGATAGCTCAAAGTTTGTTTTTATCTCTTGAATTTAAATGCATGGCATTGGAAAAAAACTTGTAATTGCTCGTGTATATAAAGTCTCATTATTCTCACTCAGCAAATGCGAAAAAACAATATAAATTACAGAAGGTACGGAGTTCTGTACCTTTTCATTCAGTGTGTATTACAAGTATACAACCACATCGAACTTTAAAAAAAGTTACGCATTTATAGAAAATATTCGCTATACCGTCGTTTGACAGTCATTTTCAAGCAAACTTTGAATGCTCGAGTTCCAGCCAAAAAAAAAATATTAAAATACAAGTAACACCTGCTAAATGTGGAATCGATCTTAACTAATATACAGTACACATAACGTGTTTTAAAATTGAATTTGGAGGGAAAAAGTATCAAAATGTACCATAGCGTCAAATAAAACTTGGGAGAATTAATTGCATTTAACTTGGATAATTTCGTGTAATTACTTCGTTTTAATTCCAATATCTTAGCAACGCATAATTACGGTGGAACAAAATTCAAATAAAAGCACTCGCAATTGCGCTCATACGCGTATTAATTCATATTTATCGACACTGATGATTTAAGAGTTCTTGAAGAAAATTATAGCTACGAATCGATCGCGATCCGGGCACATTTCACGAATAAATGAACAAAAAAAATTATTTCTAATTATCATTGTCTTATCTTCTAATAGGCTACTAATGAATGCAATCAACGGTTCTATAACGAAGCGGGGATAATTATTATTCAGCGTAATCTAGCCGCTTGCCAACGCTTCTTCGATCGAAATGCTCGGTTAAGACTATTATATACGAGCGTATTATAGAACAGCGAGCGTTATGAGATACGATTCTATCGAAACATCTTTACGATTTGGGTGTTAAAGGACTACCAAAGAAAAAACATTTTTCTGAAGATCTCAAACACGAATGACAAACATTCCTCCAATAAATGTTTAAGGCATTCACAAGAATAGCTGCCATGACATTAATTTAAAATTATTCGTTGTGAACAACTGCATATAGAAAGTTAAATAGAAATCATTGTACGATACAGTACAGACAGCTGATTCAAACAAAATATTAAAAAGATCTCACTGCCTGTCTATAGTAACACAAAAAAGGAGGCGTGGTCGAATTAAGAAGTTCTTGGAATAAACGCTCCAATAACACGCACACAACGCATTAATCACATGCCGATAACACTTATACATGTACGTACCATGAATGTTCCGTCATTTTGTTTGCATGATTTACATAAGTTATTATTTGTGCGGGTCAAGTGTCGTTATGATCAACATTTCGTGAGATAAAAGACGAAAACGCATGGTTTTGAAGGTTAGTTTGAACTAAGTGAGGTGTAAATTTCAAACTGATTGTAAAGTGGTGAAATACGGAACAACTGGTTCGATCTGCATTCGATTGTAATGTAAAGAGCTCGCCAGAATCAATTAACTACTATCACATCAGCAACAAACACATGACATCACTGTTTACTCACTGGTGTGGTCAAATGTAATCAATTGACTAAAGGCAGTGCGAGCTATTTACTAGAAATACAATGTACGGTATGTTAAACAATCAAGACAATGTTTTCTTAGTAATCGGTGGTACCATTACTTGGTTCAGCAGAAGCCAAATCTGAGGAATTTGGGGAGAAGTTTGAAACGCATGGAGCATAACGGTCACGTGATCTCGCAAGTTCCAGATATCAACTGGCGAAGGTTATATACCATTTCCGAATGAAGTGCTGTCTTTTTTTTTACTGTAGTTTGTGAACAAACGCCTAGCAACGTGCCTCGGGAATGCTTATATGCGCGATATGCATGTAGAAAGTGGAAAAATACATATATGCAATCTTCACTTTTTTATCACTCTTTGTTTTTCTTTTATTCGCGTTCCACCGTCGGAGTGAAACAAAAATAGAAGAAAAAAAAAGTAGAAGAAAAAAAAAACGATTTCACGAGAAGTAAGCATGAGAAAATGAAAAAAAGAGGGCTGTACTTGAAGCCCATTAGATTCCAACATCTTTTATGAGTCTGCGTCTTTAAGTTTAGTAGCACTCGACAGCATAATGGCATCCGTTATCTAGACGCGCGGGTTTGGGATCCGCACGCCGATAGGCAGCACTGTTAGGCATCAGTCGGAAAAATTCAATATGCACTCGTCACGATAAGAAACAATGAAGCTTAAGGCCCATCCTTAAAGAGGCGCTGCTTGAGGACAAGCTCAACGTTGAGACAAGTCGAAGCTGTGCTGCGTGGGGAATTTTTCACGTGGAAAAATTAGGCGAAGCCGCTTAATTATAATTTGTCAGCACCTCTTCAAGATGCCAAAACTGATTAGGCATCAGATGCCTTCATGCTCACACGGGAACTAAGTGCGCCCCTAACGATTTAAGAAGAGCACGGAGAACGGAAACGGAAGCTGGCGGTCAGGAAGGAGGTGGAAAAGATGGCGTTCATTGGAAAGAAAATTCAATTAAATCTGAAGGCTTATAAAGAATTTAGATCGAACGACGCTACAGGATGCTGGGCAAAAAGCTATAAAGTGTGTTATCTATTTTCTGCACATACTTACTGTGTACGTATTTTAAAAACCATTACTTGTCGTAAAGCAAACTTGTTAACGACCGAAGTTCTTGCCGTTTATTCCTCTGCAATTATGATTTTTTCTATGAACAACTTACATGAATATATTAAATTTAAATGCCAATATTTGGAATTTTTTCTCTAAACGAATTAGTTTAGAGAGGTTTTGCCAAGAAAAATATGGGCACAGAAATGGTTTGCAGAAATATGTACACTTAAAATAGGTTCACGCTTTAGAAAAGTAAATGCAAACCTTACGATAGGAGAACTGATAAGGGTACATGTATATAAGAAGTGTCCAGATTTTACCGCCCATTACAAATAATGAAATTCTACTCTCAACCCCTTAAGAAGTTTCGTAATTCATTTTGTAAATGTTTTGCTACTGTATTTCATTTAAGATTAATAACGAGTTAAACTTTTGAATTTCTCTAAATACAACAAGGCTATTTAAGAATATCTTATTAAAAAGCATGGTACCAACGGGCATTGCGCCCGATCGGCATCGCTATCGTTATGTATACAGACCGAGCAACGCCAGGACTACCAGCTAGTGACCGATAAAATACAACTCGTAAAATAGTTTAGCAGTTTCATAAAAAGCTATACTTGCAATTCTTTAATTAAGGAGCTATTGTATATCGTGAAATCCCAGTGGCAGAAATCAAAGCCACAATAACCATAAACAGTAAATCGAAATAAAAAGTTAGATCGGTGCAAGAACATACACGTACCACATTTTAACCACAGTATCCAGTGTATCAATCGTTCGATCTCGTAAATAACAGTTTAGTTTTTTATATCCGGTATAAGTGCGGCACAAAAAAAACCGCCATAAATGCTCTTAAAACACATCGAGGGCATGATTATGCAGGAAAGTAGCCTACTTTTACTAAAACGGATGATTTATCCGCCCATACGCAGCGTGTATTAAGAAAGTGCATTTACCAGAAAGGGTAGTTTTATTAGGAACCAACATCATAAAACAATAGTGACATAAGAGGAAACGAAGAGCAAGAAAGAATAAGAAAGTGGAGAAAGACGCAACATATGGATATCCTCCCACACTATAGGTTAAGGAGTAAATGCAGAATAGAAAAGGGAGCGTGGAGTTCTGGTGGCTGGTGAAAAAAAAGATAAATATTTTGTTAATGTAAGTATCGCGTGGACGCACTCTGGTGTAGGAAGCGTTCTCTACGAGTAATTAAGAATTGATGCGTGGCGAGCCCAATGTCATCTCATAGGCCCCGCTGCTGCTAAACGCCCATGGATAATTTAGCGCCAAGATATCTACACGCAGCCCGAAAACACTTGCATCGGATTACACGGCGCTCCTGAAATATTCAAGGGATTCCCAAGAACATTAATCAATATCCCGCCTGACCAGGAAACCGATAGTCCTCCGCTTCAGCAAATAGCCGAACAAGAATTCGGCAGAACTCGCCAAGAAAAGCCCTCGAGATTCAGGCCGTACGAGAAGGCTCCGAGCTGAGCCGATTCTAAGCCACTTTAGTCGCCATTTCGGCTCATTCTAAATCGATGACTTTCAATTCCACTCAGTGCTCTACTGAAAGGATAGGAAACTAAAGGGGTTAAGTATATACCGTAATGCCAAAATTTATCATGCGGTTTTGGGGTAGATATCGGTATCAACATCATTATTAAATTAACGTCGTATTAATTGCGCGCGAAACGAGTACCGAATTAACTCTTCTCTTCATCTTCTCCAATCTTCCATCAAGTCTAAGTTTCCTTAACGTCACGTGCTCTCACCCTCCTACCATGACCTTACTATAGTCCACTATACTGTATATTCACGTAGAAAAGAGGTAATAATGACTGCAGCTTTTCAGTTTTCATTAGAAAAAGTCGACATTATGCATGTAGCTAGTGAAATTCCTCTTATCGATGTTATAACATCATTCGTAAAACCAATTTCGGTTTTTTTTTTTTTTTTTTTTTAAGCAAAAAAAAAAAAAAAACTACAATGATTCAAATCTAATCCAGCTTATTGCAGACTTTTCAACCCAAACAGGTGCTTATAAAAATTCGATAAGACTATCGTTTCGGTGCGTGACATGCATCAACGTAAAAATACGTTTAAGTTTCTTTTTTTTATGAGATAAAACTATGCGTGATGTAAAGGCCTCATTTAATAAAAAATTTTGACTTCATTTTGGTTTAACAATAACGCTCTAGTATATAAGCTCATAAAAAAGTTTTCTCACAAACTATATTTATGGCAGTGCGTTCAGAATAAAAAGCAACTTCAAAGATTAACTGAGATTTCTATTTAACACTACCGTCATACATGACAACTTTATGCGCATACACGAGAGAATTGATAAATTGTTGAATTATCTCATGCTCAGCCAACAAATGGGTATATGAACAAAGCGATGTGCAGTTTGAAAAAGTTAAAAAAAATTGATATACATTTAGTTTGGAGAATTAACTCAACATTGCGCAATAAATGCCGAAAATTTAAACATTCACACCTTTAAGCTTGGAATAATGCATATGGTAAATAGCTTTGTACATAGACATACTGTGTAAAATGTATTTTCTCTCAGAAAAAAAGGCCTTCTAAAATGCATTTTCAACAAACACCATGTAAGTATACGATGTGGGAATACGTGTTTCCGCTTCGCCAAGTAATCTAGGGCTGCTTTGGAACCAGATGTTAATTTCGTTTGTTTTGTTGTTCCCAAGAAAGCAAACATAAAATACTCTTAAAAGCATTATAAAATGCCATTAAATTTGAGCTCCACCTAAATTTCTAAGAGTATCGTAGCTTGCTCAAAAGCCTACAACCCCCAAAGAATAAGACATGAATAAAGTTTAAAAACTACTAGCGAATCCATTATCCGCCTAGACTTTATTCAGTGATAAGAGTAAAGGAATTTAAAACGCCATTTGATTTGAGAAACTATAGTCTGAATTTTTTTCTCCGCCGTTAAAACCTATATGAATAAACGTACATGAGTTTATGCATCGAAAAAAATAGCTCAAATTCAATGCACTGTACTAAACTATACAACAGATTACTTGTTTGATTCTAAGTTTGTTAGAATTGGTAGCTATAATAAAGCCCTAGCATTGATTTTTATTACTAACGATTTTCACTAATCAATTTTATATAACATTAGAATAGTAGAAAATATACTTAGGTTTCTTAGGTGAACAAACTACGTAGTAACAGAAACAAAATTATTACAGAAATACTTGGAATAACAAATTTGTTGTACATCCAATAACCCAAGAATGCATTTCTACTCTTTCCCCCCATCATATTTCAATTACAAGAATTATGAATAAGATGAAGAGCAAGTTTCTCTTTTCGGAGAAAACTGTCATCGTAGTAAATAATTCCATAAATTCACTAAAACTGCTTTTAAATTAAAAAATCTACGTACATTTTCTCATCTTCCCAGTTTGGTAAAGTCACTTAAAAGAAATCGAATTTTAGAAAGCATTTCATGAATAAAAAAATTGTTCGTCGTCGGTAAATATTGACTTTTACCAGGATACTGCAACAACTTTTTTCCAAGCAAAATATTTCTCTACTGAAAAAAACCTTGCTAGATCGGGAAAAAAATGGGATTTCGTTTAGACGCATATGTTTGGCTTTCATGAATACATAAAAACATACACGCATAACGTTTTATAGAAAATTGCCTTTTTTGGAGCACAACAGTCAGCATTTGAACGAAATGACTGCAGCTGAGGAAGAAAGTTATTCTAAAAAAATATTCTAAAGATTCTTTAGAACATACTTGCGTACTAATTGCTCCCAAGTATAAAGCTAACAAATAAATGATGACATGCATTTGATTACAAAAGCATCCAAAGATAAGAAACCATGTCTTTGAATGATCGTGAAAGTTAATTATTTGCTTAATCACTTACATGTACATTATTTCGCTAAATGTCTTCGAATAATCGTCGCGCTGCGAATCGTTTTAAATTAATCGAAACAATTGATACGAGCATATACAAAGTAGTTTCAATTATCAATTGCTGTATACTGCCCATTATATATTTTACACTAACATTAATTATATTTGCATAATGAAATTAAAGGGGTGGGTGATTGGTTTTAGGCTACAAATACAGTATAACTGAAAGCTAAACCGTTGAGGCTTTGCCTGAAAACAAGTTTGGAGAACTACGAAAACCAAAGGAAATTCAGTATTCGTTAACAATTCCAAGGGATCGCGTTTGCTCTATTCAATGGAATGAGTCTGTAGAAATCATTTAAAGCTATCGATTTAGTTTTTCCCTTGTTATGTAATGTATACTTTACGTGTTTATTATTTTTAGTATCCTTTACTTTTCTCTTTTTATCTCATGAAAAGGAATATCAACTCTGTAAATAATAGGTCTAAAGAGTGCATTTTATACACGCCTTTACGTTTTATGATTTAGAGTATATTTTCTACTCATCGCAAAGTGCCCAAGCTGTACTGGGTTTGACAGACAGGTAATATAGGGCCTGTTGTCGTTCCCGGAACAGCAAAAAATAAATCACTTCAGTGTGCCAACTAAGACCCTGACAGAGATTGGAGAGCTTCGTTTCAAATATACTGACCTATTTTTCATTTCCACCAACATAACTATTTTCCATACATGAGGTGCTCTCTCTATACATACTGTAGTACGTATAAGGTATCTGGTAACGTGAAAAAAATGCCAAAGCAAGGCGAGTTTAATACCACGATACAGACTACAGTCATCAGTCATTTCTCTTTGCGCTTCATGCAAATACAAGGAACAATCTCTTGGAGCAATTCATCAATGCTAAATGATTCGAACATTTATTTTAGTCAATTGGATAAGACAAGGTATTGAAGATGAATGTAGAAACAGCCGAGCGAAATTAACCAAAAAATGAGAGTAAGAGCTCATAAGAATTTTACATGGTGTCTTCAAGGCGTAACTGTAAGTTTAATGTTTAAATAGATTAGAGTGCCAATGCATTAAGTTCACACATTTCTGAATAGCTTCTCAAGTAGCCTCGTTAATAAGGTGAAAATTAATGAAAGTTGGGCTCTGAAAAAAATATATATATAGTAACAATGGATAAACTGAGAAAAAATCATGAAAACGTGAAAAGCAAACAACACTTATTTACCACGTTTCAAATAACTTCTCCCATTATGTCGAAAAAGTTACAGCTAACTTGAATGCCATTTTGAAAACATATGTTGCCGATCACGTCAATGACCGAAATCGATGACGCTCCGGCATCAGTTATCAGTCGTTTGGTCGGTTTTGTATGAGACTGAGCTACTAATCTAACAACCCTCGGAAACAATAGCTAAAAACTTTACTGTGCGTTGCTGGGGTAGAACTTACCCTAAACAATGTTTAGGACCGAATGGAATTAGACACTGAACGCAATTAAATAATAATTTTTTTACATTATTCATAAACTGAGTTTTAGCGTAAGTTCAGCAAAATATATCTACAAAACCTTACCTCGTATCCAAAGCTGCTTTTTACATGTATATCAATTGTAAATGACCGTATAGTAACCAACTGGAAAAACTGTTGGGAAAAAAAATCACATGAAGCCATAGTATATACTGTATACATTAAAATTCTTACAAGGCTTCACGTACGCAAATAATTAACATCAGCTGCCATGATACGTGTTGTAAGCAGAAAGGAAGAAGTCCTGTTTTCAAGAGAATATTTTATTCAACAAAGATAGATACAGCTGATTTTGAAATGTACATGCTTAAACAGATTTCGGAAATCAACTTAAAATACTGGTAAACGTTAACAGATAGGGAAGATGTTTCCTTCTCGGGACCTTTCATCGTAGTTTACAACGTGCACTTTTCAAAGTAAAACATGAAATATAGCCACGATATCTATTTCCTAGAAAGCACGCAGGATGTTTAACAGGAGGCATGAATTCATTAAACCAGAAAAAGTTTCCATTATTTTACAGTACGTGCATATCGTTAAAAATTTAAATTTCAACCTCAATTCGCCTCAAATATGGATTGAGAAAAATCCACCTAGAATTTCGGAATTTTTTAAAAGTTGTGTAAAAATGCAATCGGGAAGATACTCCTAAATTTGTAGAATTTCGCTAGAATGTCTTCAATAGATCTCAAAGATAATGCTAACAAAGATTCAAGGAGGATTCCCATAATGCCGAATATCAAGTGTTATCTTGATCCAGATAATAACTATCTTACAGCAAGTATAGGTAGCACAATTGTAAGTTCAGACCAGTATCAGGCTCAAGATTACATGCAATAATCCTGATTACTTAGATGATGTTTAGTTTTTAAAATGTTTGGCCTCACCATGTACATTAAATCGTCCAATGAACAGGCATCTATTTCTTTGTATGCACACAGCATACTGGGGCTGTAACATATAGTAAACAGACAGTATTTATTTATAGCTCGAATGATATTCTATAAGTTTTAAAACAAATTTAACAGTATTTACCAATACATTGTAGATGGTTAAGTGCATTTAATATTCATAATAACTTTACCGTCTACTTTATTTAAGCGGCTCCTAAGTTGAAATAAAGTCAGTAGGTTGTTAAGAATATTAACACTCATGTTATTAACTAGTTGTAAATTTAATTGTACTTTGCCGCAAAATCGCATGCTCTTTAGTTTACACACACATCAAGTCATCGAAGAAGCCGATATACATGTAAGTCGGCAAAAAGTTGGTAATAAAGGAAAATTGAGTGCAAACTTACTGGAGACGTAAATATTTAAAAATTCAGAAATATTAAAGTGCATCACAATTTAGTATTGCAGCACATTTTTGCAAGATATTGAAGTAATACTGAATACATTAAAATTAATATTTTCAAAAGAATTATTATCATTACTGGAAATATTTTTGACTAAATGAACGTTCGTATGAAGAAATAATTAAAAACTAAATTTATCCACATATTAATCGTTAAATTTTACAAGAAATATCACACTTTTTACAATGTGGCAATTTATCACTTTTGTATTCCTTCAATACACAAAAAGCGTCACCAGTGAGCGCAAACAACATTTTTAACCTGCAAATCATCTGGCCATAATTTATCAAATTTACTATGAAATATATTACCCACCATACACAGTTCAACGTAAAAAGAAAACTGAGGTAAAACAGATGTTAAAAATTTCGACCAATTTTCAAAGCAGTTCTTTCTGTAATAATTCGTTTATTTTTCATCGATGAAATGGCAAGCACAAGGGATAATACAATGTAATGGAACAAAATAAAGAGGTTTTGTATACGTGGGATTAGAATTCTCATAACATGCGTCATTAGTGACATTTGCAACAGTTGAAAACATGTTCATAAAACAGGATAGAAAATGAGCAATTAATTAGCCCAGTTCACCCTCACAATGTTCAAAATTAAATCACGATAGAAGCAGCATGACAAATGTTTAATTAAATTCATGACACCGGTGGAGACGTATGTGAACGAAACGTGTACATACTATCCTGAAGGGTTATAAAAAGAAACACTAAAAGGACGAGAATTCAGAAAGTTATGAAAAGATCAGTTGAAGGAAAGAAAATTTGAGTCACACTTTTCCGTACAATACTCGAACGGATTTTCAAGAGCAACGTCATACACAGTAGTTGCATACAAATAAAATATCTCACTGAATGTAGAAATCAGCAAGACTTAAAAGTAACAAAGTTAGAATCATCCACTTGAATTGAACCAACCGACGCGCCGGTAACACATGGGCTACCAGTGCTGTAATTTAGAAACGTGAATGGTTCCACAAAGCAAAAAATAATTATTAAGAATATTTTGTTACGATGACTCAAGAAAACCTCCATTTCATATCTTCTGGTCAACTCGAGAAAGTTTTTCAATGCCATCAAAACAGTTGCACATCTGCAAAGATGCCGTCTGAGACAAAATGAGAAAATGCTCATATTACTCTCATCGTTAACGTGATGAAACATTTTTGCAGAAACTCGTTCCGGTTTATCACTGTAGGATAGTGTCAAAGAGAAGAGAAAGTAATCCCATCTGAGAATATCTTATGTAACCACCGGGCGCCTTTTCGTGAGATCCCTCACTCAATAATGAAATATGGGCGCATGATGTTTAAGATTTTTGAATATAGATTTAGTGGGCGTACTTGTTATAGCTGTAAGATTCAAGCGTAATGAACGAAATCCATCACTAGATCCGGATTCATATACATTGTATAACCTTCATCCCACTTAGGATCAAGTCTTTTTTAGAATATGAGGAAAATCAGTTTCAAAGCCGATTTCAGAATAGAGTATGGCTCGAATTAGACATCTCAAGTTATTTGAAATCAATATTGTTGATAATATGCTGCAATCAGTTTAGGTTCATCAATGATACGGCAGTACTAGTATTCAAAACCAGAACAACGGTGCTTGTAAACACATCAGCAGCTTCAGGGCTGTCATCTCAAAGGGGCATTTACTTGTATCTCTACAGATGGTCCAAACTGACTAAGCATAGAGAACCTTTAACCTAACATGAGTTACATGATACATAAAGATAGGGTTACTTTCTCTTTCCCAAGCATGCATGGATACCATACCACTTCCCAAGGCGGAGACTAAATCACCACAGATGGCGCACCGAGCGTTCCACTACAACAATCAGCCCTAATTGGTCCGTTTTATCGTCAGAATCCCGTCAACCGTCATTTACGTCCAAACGGCAAAAGCGGTTGTCTTTTCCTGTGATTGCAAAGCGCATCGATTTCTTTTTTATTTTAATGTACATTTTCTTCCGTCTTCTTTGGTTTAGAAGCATTCATGCGAGTCTCGCAAACTGTAACTGGATTCTTCAGAAAACACATCCTCTTACGGCATCCTTATCAACACGTTTTCACGACGATCGAGAAAGGTGGGCTTTCACACGATGCGCACTCCGAACGCTTAGCTTCATCCACGAAACATTCATTCGTTTACTATCCACATATTGCATACTGAAGCGTGCCAGGCACACAACGGCCATCAAAAAGTTGTAAATAATTTTACCTTTAATTTAGCCAATTTTAGTTTTCTACATCAAATGTATTTATGCAGATAATTTGTTTTGTATAGAGCAATGTTGGATGCTACTGCTGCATCGCATGCATGGCTTGCACAGCCATTTTGGAATTCTTACCAAAATTGGGCATCCTTGAGAATCTGTTGTGTAAACAACAAATATCTTAGAAGAATTTACAATGTACTTCGGAGAGTTGGGTAAAGCATTGGGTTCCTTCCCAAATGGTATGGTAAAAATCGCCGGGACAATTTCTCGATAAGTTATTGCAATAGTTGAAATCTATATTTAAATTAGAATTTTACGCTGATGGAAAGCGTTTTTTGAGTTTTTTTTATTTATTTCGCAAACAAAGAAAACCGTGCAAACCCTTTGAAAAATGGCAGTCAAATAACTTTTCTTTGCAAATATTTTTTTTTGGATATTTGGCTCAAGTTCATTCATCGCCTGTTTTTAAAGAAATTCTTGTGAGAATCTCAAAATTTGAGTGAAAGAGTTTAAAAATAAGGTTGCCTATAGCATTGAATAGTTGATGTAATGTAGTTTTCTGCTTTTAAAGTGATGTACATTTTACTAGGGCAATTAAGCTTCATTGATAGAGCTAAGTGTTCACTTGACGATAATGCATTCGTTGAAAACCCATCGCTTATGTCCCACTCGTCACTCGTCCTTATCCGCAACTTTTTACGGAATGATTAGTATCCCACCGCCAAGTATGGCGACAGGCACGGTATCCGGCGGGTTATCGCCACCATTTCGGCCAACTCGTTTGCTTGACCGTGCTTATGATCCGAACTCCGGCAATCACAAGATGGCTCTGAGAATGAAAAAGCAAATGCTGGCTGGCGAGAAAGAGCGAGAAAAGCGTTAAAAATGGCGACAGGATGACTGCCGGCTGCTTTTGAAGAAACTAAAAACGAGAGGAAAAAAACGCGTGAAATCAACTGGGGAACAGGAAGGGCGTTGGTGAAGTGTTCCACTTCCAGCTTCGAAACGGTGGAAAAGGGGCACAAAATGGCGGCCCCGCGTGCGTCCCGCGATCCGGTACCATGACAGAGAGAGAAGGAGCTGTTGCGAAAACATGAACAAGTTCCAATGTTTTGTCGGTGAATTAAGAAACGCTGATGCACGCCCCCGACGCTGAAGATGTCGATCACCGAAACAGCAGCAGCGCTACCGCGAGCAAATGGACCAACAGAAGGCTCAGATGCCCGCTGGACCGACACGCTCCGTTGTCCGTCACCGTGGGAATGCCTGCAAGAAGTAATCACGCTCGTCAACGTACAAAATGGTGGGTTGTTCATAAATGCATTAATTTCTTTGGAAATACACCTACTTATTTCTGGGCAACGGTAATGCATACACGATTCACCGAAAAAGCAATCAACTGGTGAGAAAGCAGGATAGCAAGCAACATCACAACATGCTTTTTGTGGAAATTTTAACAACATCAAAGCAAAACTGAGAAGACGTGAGATTTATTGAGATCTCCATTCCAACGCAAAAATAAATAAATCTACGGTACGATAAAGCAAACGATACTAAAGTGAATGTTCGACACATGTTTATTCCAGTTTTGTGGGCGTACATATCCAGTGTTGTTAGACCTTCAATATTTCACGTGTCGCAACAAATTGGTAGACATCGACGATTTCAACATTTCAACAATTAAACAAAAATAGGATTTTAATTTGATACCTGAAAAATTGTTAATGTGCTGGTACACAAGTTGCTAGAGCATGAAAAATTCACTGCACGTGCAATACTATGCTTCATGCCCAAGCCTGCTCAAGCAAGGTCTACGTGGCGTGTTTGTCGTTTAGAAACGATCAAGGTATATTAAGCTGTTTCTACAATTTGCATGTCTGGTGTGGACAAAATGTTTACGTAAGTTATGTTTCCAGATACAACTTGCCACAATTAGAAACGAAAAGTCCTTTATGTTTTCTCCTATGTGGACGTAGCTTAAAATATAAGTGTGAAATATACTGTTTACTTGTATATATATATGTACTGTACATCATAGTCTTCCACGTTTTATACCGCAGGGGTCACAGCAGTTCCCTTTAGAGACATAAGCATGTATAAAAAAGTAGAAAGCGACATTTAAACGTGTATCTGAGTAGATTTCTAGTTTCTAAAGAGATCCATGTACATGCATAACCTTTACAAGTAGACTGAATTAAGAATTTGGCACTTCCAAAAGTAATAACACACTAAGGAAACTGTTAACGTAAATGGAAACTTCCGATTTGAAAAGCTGGTTAACGTATACGGTTCGGAAACTCCAACGAGGTTTCCATTTTCGGAAACCAAGTATGAAACAGTAGGAGCATGTACATGTCTTTCTTTGTTTAGGTTTACAATGCATAGTTCGCTAGGGGACTGGCAGTGGGTAGCCAGTCGATATGCACAATACACCCGAAAACGAGTGTTTTTCCGTCTAACTAATGACAAATGTGCGTGCAGATGGCGCTGAGCAAACACCCCAACATGGCCTATAGGGTCGCGTTCCGTGTCGTAACGAGGATAGAAAGCGAGCAAATAACGACCGATCTTTGCGTGACAATCCTTAATGGATGGTCCCTCGGGACGCAAGGGTGAGACATTTCTCACGGTCTCAGACGGCTGAATTTAATGAAAAGTTTTCCATGTTTGCGCGCACGAGCGATAGCCACTTAGGACCAATCAGGATGCTCGCGTCAACGAGCGGCGTTACGCTATACACGAAAAACTATCAAAATTTCCAGAAAATTGCATATTGCTGGCTTGCAAATCCACCATTATCATCGCCAAAGTGACTAAACCGTTCCAAAAACGTAAGCGTCACGTGCTAAGGTTCCCATAAGAGTTCGCACCATCCTCGATGCGCCTTGCCCAAATAAGACCAAAAAGTGCAAGCCCGCTTATTTTAATCAGGTCACGTGATTGACGCTAAATTTACCCCGTTCGAGACTAATTAAGCCGGCAACTATCAATGTGTCGTCAACGTTAATTGCCTCTTTTAGCGCCGCTGCGTGGCGTGAGGGCTTTAATAAAACATTCAAATCTTAATTACGGGAATATAATTACGTATGAAACGCAATGCAAACTGCGGAAGTAGTATTACGGGTACTAATTGGTGACGAAGCACGTGGTTGCCAGTCGGGCGAAAATAATATGGAAATCACAGATAATGTTTCCACGTGGCTGCCAATAGGCTTTTTTTTTCAAACGCGCCTTTAACGATTCTCCGCTCATCTGCCTGCTTCAGGCTTCTATTTGCACCATGAACCGAACTGATTTTTAACTTCGCACATACGCATGCTCGAGTAACATGTATACGCACGGTTTATGCTAAAGCGCAGCTTTACGATCGATGGTCCTGAACACCATAAGTGCCATGGTAACATTTGGAATTATTAGCGGTATACTCATGAAATAATGTAGATTAAGCTCCGCCTAGTGGCGCATGCGCACTAAGCATTTCTTTTCATACGATGACAATAACGTGAGTTAAAAAGTTTGTCGATGTTGGCATCCTGTACTTTTGCGTTTTCTGTTATGAAAACGATTTAATTGACAACTCATATAATGTTTGTAGGCTATTTGTTCAGCCCCCTATAACCATTTCGTATAAATACGCGTGTTTACATTCGTACTTTTGTTCGTAAATTATCTGAGTACCGCTATTAAATGAACATCTATAATCCACTGTGCATCCACCTTTCTATGAACATGCTTTCATAAAAAGTACATTATTAGGAATTGCAATCTTTATTTTAATGGTTTAGGGAAAACTATTTTTGCCTCATCTTGTATATTTCAAAATGTTTCAGGGATACGTTGGAGTAAGAGATAAGTACCTCGCCGGTTTGACGCAAATCGCTCAGAGCTAGCGTATTTTTTTTATCACATGCTAATGCGATTTAGGTACGCTTTAGCGCACTGCTCATATTAGTAGTATAGAAAAAGTCATTTCCAGCTCACCTTCATTTCCAGCTCACTTCACCCCAGTGGCAACTCACCCCGGA
>JAQGBX010002647.1:0-19707 GCA_034698745.1 Megaphyllum sjaelandicum | reverse complement strand
ATCAAAGTTTCAAAATTTCGCCCATAGGATTTCATAGGCTCCGCCCACAAAAATCGGTGAATAGACCCCCTTAAAGCTGTCGAGAACGGACAGCTCAATTTCTTCCGTAGAATTTATGGAAAATTGCCATGTTTTTATTTTACGGGTAAATTGCCACAAAAATATACAGCATTTGTTTTGTAAAATTTACGGAAAAATTGTTATACGGGTTTAAAATGCACAGCATTTCTTCAGTTGAAATTTACGAAAAACTGACGTGTTTTTATTCTACGGATAAAGTAGCCATAAAAATGTTCAGCATACGGAGAAATTTAAAAAAAGTTTGCAAAATTGTCCTTTAAAATTGTTGACAATTTTGCAAATGCGTGCTCCAAAAACAGTTGAAATTGTTTTTTTGCGAATCTGTCCTCGAAAACTGTTGAACATTTTCGCAAATTTCACCTCTGAAATTGTCGATAATTTGCTAAAATACTGTTAAAATGTCTGATATTGTTAAAAATGTGGAAAATTCGTACTGGGAAAATTTGCGAACATTTTAATTTTGGATCGTGACATTGACGGTGACTTTTCAAAATAAGTCATTCTTCCCTGACTTTTCCAGATGTGGAGGAACCCTGAATTTGCCTGACTTTTCCAGGTTTTACCTTAAAAAAACATTCACAGATCAATAACAATGTCAAAAATTGACATACATGTATCATGCAAAATCTACTTAGGAAAATATTTTCCAAAATTTCCTAATTTTTTTTTTAAATTTGTCAATTTTGTATTCAGAAAATTTTAAAAATTTCTACTTGGAGAACGTGGACAATTTTGAAAATAAATGTGCTCGGAACATGTACCCTAAGCTAACCATTTAGAAGCATTAATTTTGAATCGCAATAACACGACAGGGTAGCCACTCAAATTTGATTCTTCATATCCCTGACATTTACTGACATTTACTGACATTTTCCCTGTAATATCCCTGACTTTTTTCTTGCTATTTTTTAGATTTCTTTGAAACCTGACAAATTTTTAAGAACAGTAATTTATTGATCTGGAAATACAACTATAACTACACATTCTTTAATCATACTTTCTAAAAATGAAGATTTACTTTATTTTAAAAAACAAGTATAACTTAACCTGCAACTTTTCATTTTAAATATTAGGTTTTAAAATATGATTTGCGGTGGTGTTTCATAGGAAAGTCAATAATATCCCTGACATTCCCTGACATTTCAAACATATTTCACATTTTTACTGACATTTACTGACACATTTTCCAATCCCTGACATTTACTGACATTTACTGACTTTCCAGAAAGTGGCAACCCTGTTATATCACGGAAGGACGAAACCTCACTCAGTTACCGAGTCACATACATTAAGTTTACTCATTTTTAGAGTCCATTATAGAGTATTGCGGATTTCAGCCGCATCATGTGTATATAGGGAGTAATAACTGAAAGGGTCTTGGCTTTGAACGAGCTACTGAATGGAAGATCGAAAAGCACGTGAGGTTTGCAATATGAATTATAAAAAAGCTGTTATGCCATAATGCGGCATAATGTCAGCTCAGTGAGCGTGTGATTGTTCAATACAAAATGGGGTTCGCAACACGCTACCGCAAACCTCAGCCAATGTATTCATAACGGCTCAATGGGAAAAAATCCTAGCGTGGGCATTTTCCACATGCCCGAGTACCAGCTACAAAAAAAACTGACTGTTAGTTAAATACCCATGAAAACCGAAATTACGGATCCATACCTTTCACGCCACACCCCAGGTGGTAATAAGCCCAGCTGGAATGGGGTTAAAGGTTGCGCGACGCTTTAAAAAATTGAAACCAACTCGAACAGAAACGACGCCATTTTGTTTTAGAACGTTCGCCATCAGCAACAACAACAAAAAAGCGCCACACCCACAATTAGGCCTAGTCCATGTGTAAATAGAAAATGCAAATGGCTCATCACATTGTTGATCTTCGTATTTCCGAACTAATTTAAACAAACACGAAAAACTTTTTCACCACTCGAGTGTTTGCGATGGAAACGAGCTCACGAAACCATGACTTTATAATTTAGCGAGCGGGGCTAGTGAATAAATAAAGGTATAAAAACTAGCGGTGGAAATCAATATTCATCATCGTTCAACCGAGGATACGCTCGTCCCAAATAAGACTGCCACTCGTATTTAAAGCTTTTACAAAAAAATAAATCAACATGAAGATGAAAATTAACGTTGAAAACAGTTCGATATCGGGAGTACCCTTAACGAATGGGTAAGCACGCTCTCACGAGGAAATCAATTAGTTACGCGTAGGAATCCAAGAGGATGCAAAGTAGCAACAACATTTCAACCATCGTTAGGAAATTTGGAAATAACTGGGCCATGCAAGCTTCTCCGATTATGCTTTTAAAAGCGAGTATACATAGTTAACAAACTTGCCTAAATTTTAAACTTTAATAAAAGTCTTAATGTATTAGCAAAACAAATCCCTGTCACCGAAGCCGCATTGGTTGTGTTACACCTAAATATACTCCACGTCATGCACATGGCCATGTTGTATAGTTAAATTTCAATGGAAATCTGATTAGGGTTATCAGGGAATGGTTGTACGCAGTCGAAATAAACAAGAATACCGTAGAAATCGCATCGTTACGAGTGTGCAAATCCTGAAGAAGAAAAAAATCCCGGTAAGGTAAAGTTTGCATTATTAAAGCAGCTTTTCGAGCGGGCGGTAACTCCAGAAATCATTCATCAACGTCCACTCCCAGCCAATTTAATGCCTCAGGTAGAACAGAAGCGCGAACTAAACACGTGGGCGTGGACATAGCTACTGTACATAACACCTTAATTGCTCTCCAGGACCAGGTAATGATTCAATTTTGATCTGAATGAAATGGACAGGCTTCCCAGCGATATCGAAGGAAAGCAGTCTAAAAAATAAGAAATTTTAGAGCAAATACATGTACTTCTTGAGGTAACGCTCCACCAAACTCGATGAGTAGCACTACTTTACGAGATGGCCATGTACAGATGTACTGCATCCAATCCAAGATGTCCATTTTTACAACGGCTTAGTACTTTTAACTTCTAGTTTAGCAACACGACTGGGCACATCTCCAACAATCTATGCAAGAGCAACCCCATCGAAAGTCGCCGTGACACTCCCATGGTCCATTTAGTAAGTGCAACTGAACGCAATCCGTAATCGTGGCGCCACCTAGAGGATAATAGCCACCTATTGCTACTTAAGCGAGACAAAAATGATCAGTACTATAAAACGATGTAAAAACATCGTAAAACAAAAGGGGAGAAAGCAGTACCCATCTCTTAGTACGAGCATTCAGGTGGCTATGCCAATTTAAGTAACGAGCATGCAAAATGGAAGATAATTTAAGATTAGTCCACGTTAGCTCTCGAGGGTAAGGAAAATTAATGCTGTTTATTCTAGCTAGAGGCACGGGTCTATCGAAAGTTTTGGAAGAGTCACGGTTTGAATTTTTATTTCTAACCCCCAAAGTATGCGTCTGCCCATTAGCATGCGCAACGTAATTATTCCAACATAAACTATAAGTTAATACGAGACAGATGTCTGCCAGCCTAAGTTAAACACCTCCATTTTGGGGCGCAACACGCCTCAGCCTTTGGCCAGAGCGTAGTTGCCTCTCTTCCCCCCTAGGTGGCTTCCCCCTCGTTACCATGGTAACTCAACACCTAATCCATCACATCAAAGTCGTGTGGGCAAACCAGCGGGCGGGGTGGCGAAAATCAGTCCTCTCTCGCTTTATTAAAAAAGCAGCTTGGCGCGCACGCACACCTAATAGCTTGCCCAGCCTAACGAGAGGTCAAAGTGAAAAACAATCGAAAAGCCAGCCGATAGAAATTGGGGATTAACCTCAAAAGGCATTCAATTTACAACAAAAAAAAAGATGGCTACCTGGCTAATCCAACAATCAACCTTTACTAAACAAAACTCAGGCCTTATTCCTGTCAGCGACCCTACAAACTGATACATTTTTTTTGTAATCTTTACCATCCCATCAGAGCTATAATTGAGGTGTTTAGAAGGTAAGTTTCATAAAACTTAAGCTTATCACACTAGCGTGTCTCGCTGGGGTTATTTCAAGAAAATTATTTTAAGTTTAGTTACGTTTACATTTCAATAAATTGCTAAGCGTTGTCAAACGTTCCTACTGATTTAATGAATCCTCACAGTCACCATGGTGGTGTTCACCTAATAATTTTCAGCAACATTCATACGTTCTAAGCACTTCCATGGGAACTGTCCCCTGCACAAAGTACGCACAGTGCCTATTTAACCATTGAAGGGAAAAATAGGCAACTAGGTTAGTCCCGACATTGAAATTACACTCCGGGGAACATTTATCACGAGGTTTCCTTATTTCGCGCCTCTCCAATCTATTATAATGCTCTTCGCCAGACACATTTCTTAAGAAAAAAAAATGACTCCGGTAATATTGCAACTGACATATTTGCGAGGCCTGCAGGCACGGAGAGCAATCTCAGGAGGATATTAGCTGAAAACGACTGACGATTGCAGGCTCTGGACGAATGGGCGTGGCCTTTGTTTTGCCAAAAAAATATATAATAATAATAAACAAAGTGACAAAAGCCATATAAATAAATACGTAATGCCAGGCAGTTAGCCGCAGCCACTAATAATTAGGTGAGCCGTAATAAAAATAATAAAAATACAATAAAAGAGCATCTCCGGGGAAAGGTAGAAGCGTAAAATTGAGCAACCCAGTTGAAAATTTCAAACTAGGAATAAAAAATCCCTCGTTAACGTACCATTAATTTCATTTTAATCGTGTAAAAATTAATAAACTTCACGAAATCAAAAAGAAGTACAAGAAATTGTTGAATGAATATGGCATGAAGTTTAATACGTGTATTGACTTTCATCTTCTTAGACCTACTGTACATACAGCATCAGATCAAAATATAACTCGCTACATGTACTTTCTGGCAGAAGTCCTCGACATCATTCGGATCAACTGGCAACTAACTGTATATTCGGTAAAATATTGCCTAATTATGCATATGCATTTTCAGTTTAACATTCGAGTAACGACAGTCGGCCCAAGTAACATTTCCAAGAAATAGGAATGAGCTAAATTATCTAGCAAACGACGAGTTAAGGACAGGAAATGTCAAGGTTTCAACAACTACTGTACTTTAGCAGCTAGTAACTAACGCATTAAGCAACGAGCCGAGTTAAACAACACGCGAGTAATTAAGCACAATTTCCGGAAATAATAATTCGTTCGTGAAATGCACTCGTTTTGAAAGGGTGATAAAAATAAACCACGGATGGCTCTGGCTGATGGAATGAATAGGCGCGTGCAGCGACGCTTAAGGAAATTAAACTAATTATTAAATTAAATTAAAACAGCATTTCATATTCGAAAAACCCAATAAATTTAAACACGCGTCTTAAACTCAAACTGCGTATACCGTAGACAGTTTTTATTGGGCGTTAAATTAAGCAAATTTGATCTCGCTAGAAGATTGAACTAGCATCAGGCTGGCAGGGGGAAGGTCAATATTAGTCAGAAACATGGCGTCTTCCTGACTAGAATTCAATTAGGGAAATTGCTAGCCACCCGAAAGCCACCATGTTGTGGCGGGCAGCTACAAAAATGGCTGAAACTCTGCCCTAAACATTATAAAAAACGGAAAACATGCCTAACCCCATGCAGTTACGCGTATCTTAACATTTAATAAAAGAACAACGAAATTGAATTAAACGTTGAAAGACAATAATTAATATCTACTACAGTGGATATACCTGTAGTACGATTGCTCACATTTCCACGAGGGCATGTACAGTAACCTACATACAGTACTTCCTCGTACCTCAACACTAATGATCGACGGTTGCGGATTAAACGTTTCAGACAAGGAGCTATGATGCGAGCAAATGCTCGCATTAATGCATTAAGAGTGCATTAAGAGTAATTTCTTTAATTTATTTCAAAACTAGTATCGCCATTCTACAGTATGGAATGCTAGTTGCGCTCGGACTTTTTGTTCCCAGCAATACCCTACTGTATCCGAAATCTGTTATTTCATATGATATTATTAAATTCCGGTCAGGATTACGTGACGAATTGAAGGGGAGTTGTTTAAGTAAGGTGTAATTACGCACGATGATCAACGAAACTGCATTTTTCTTCCGCGGGACAAAAAGGGGGAGTTTCGCAGAAATCCCTCGTCCATTAAGTAAATGCATCATTTAAGTGGTCAGTGTCTCAAGTGCGCCCGTATTAACTGGAAATTAAACGCGTCTTTTTCTTTCTTCCACCTCCCTCCTCTCTAAGAAAAACAAGTTGGTCGAGCAGGGAAATAAATTATTTTTTAACTAGCCCCTACTTTCATTAGTACGTACTCTTAGTTGTTGTTTTTTTCCTACTCGAACCTCCCTCGAGTTGATCCAATGGTAGCATCCGTTCGGCGCCAGACAGCCCCGCAGTCAGGGGATTTTGGAAACACGTGTTGTCATGGGACACTCGTCCAATCTTTGCACTCAATGACATGAGTAAACGGACGAAAAGTTCAAGAGCAATATTATTTTTATAGGAGATACTAAAACGCACCAAAACCTATTTTATAGGCTCGTACGAACTTGGAAAGATGGAACAATTTCGTGAAAAGCCAATGGTCGATTTTTATTTTAGTACTTTTAAGTACCGATCAATCTTCGCTGTCATTCCACGAACCAATGTGATCTCTCAAGGTTAAAAGGTAGCACCGACGTTCTCTCATTATAAGCTACTTAAGAACAAAGACGATTATGAAGAACGATCTATTTGCTTTTTTTTTTCAGAAACCTATTTCCAAACATTCCTCTACTGCATATCACCAATGACGTTAATGACATTTTTGTGGGCTCAGTATAACACGTCAATTGCTATTTCAGCTGAGCCATAATCTAATTTTCATCGTTTCAGATCGAGCTCAAATATTATTTTGGGTTGAGAGAGCAAACTAAAGGGTCATGCTCAAAGGACGTCCCCGAAATAAGTTTGACCCTCAGTCACTAGCGTCCACTCACCGCGATAGCTAATTCAACCGAGTAGACCCACCTCGCGATAGAATATTGTTAGATCGTATTCGGGGACATCATTTATGGATGACCAGAGTACGATCTCCACAAAAACAAAGAAAGCACGCGTAAATATAGTAAAAAGTAGCGTAACCATGCAGTCCGGTTACCCTCGCGACCGTGTTATTCAGCAGATGGATTTTCGATGAGCAACATTTGAAGAAGAAAAAAAGCGCGTCTCGGGAATCAACAGTCCGCATCTTTTTTGACTTTGGAAACATGCCTGGGAGGGCATAAGCCTTTGCAAAATAAACTGGGTGCCTCTCCCCCCTCTCATTCTGGGCTTCAATTTTCTCTGTTTACAGTGTAGCCAACGCATTAAAGTGTGGCCTTACTCTTTTTTTTTTCTCTTCCCCTCGTGTTCCTACATACGCCCATTTCTACCCCTCACGCCATGACGTAAATCTCGGTTTACCCATTCTGGGCACACATACAATGCGCAGACGTCCACTTCCAAAAACCAGCGCCACGGTGTTGGCCTCTGCTCCGAAACCCCCGCGGCCTTCCCTCATGCCCAATAATTCAGTTAAGATCCAACAAAAAAAAACGGCCAGTTACACCAACTAACCACATTCCAGGCTGGCCGTCAACTGGCACGATTTGTACAACTCCAGGACTGCCCCCTGGCGTCCACGCAAACATTACCCAAATTGTGGGCTTCTTTTTGTTTGATTTGCAATTTGGTAGTCACTAGCCGAGTTCGCACCAGTCGAAATAAGTTTGCGAATGAAGGAAATCGTAGCTCTAAACAAGAGGAAATCAACAGTTGCGAAGGAGCTATTGAGATATTTGCTTATTTTTTTTTTTTGTTTAAACGATGTTTTTGGTGATCGTTTCGGAAGTTCCGAAATATTTACAGTATTTTGTTTGTAATCCAACGTCCTTTTCGTAATGAATTTATAATTTTTTAAAATGCAATGTTCTCGCTTAATCATTGTTATACCAAAAACAAACGTACCCACTATATGGGTACACAATATCAATAAAAAGTTCCACGTTCGAAAATACCATTCAGTGATTCGTTCTGTACACGTAACTACTGTTATGTCGATCACACGAACCTGCACTTAAGAAATAAAATTATGTAACGAGGTAATCGATGGCGTTATCGGCATTACAAATGTACCAAATTTAGCGATTTATGACAGTTATCAACAAGGCTATAGTGAAACGAACGAAAAGCTCCACAGCAGCATAGATCTTAAATTATGTGAACGGGACAAAAAAGTACATATATTTTTTTGCTTTAACGAAAAATAGGGTAATATCGTAGAACCTGCAACTTTCTCGTATTATCTAAATTTCCATCCATTTTTTTTTAAAAAAATACATGTACATGTATTTAAATAGGTACTTAATTTTACGACGTTCTACGTTATGAAACTTATCCTTGCTAGTAAAGTGTACAAAAGGTAACATGTAGGTCATTTTCAACAATTATTTCGGCTGACCTCTGCTTCTACGGAATTTTACACAACTGGCCCAGACGCACGGCCAACGCGAAGAGCGTTAGGTTTTATCAAGGCCCCCTTCGCCCCCACCCAAAATGGCAACTGACATTCCTGGGTTGCTAACCGTATGTTCAACCTAATGAAATCTTGTAAATGGTTATCAGGGGAGCCCAAGTGAGGGTGCAGTCACAAGTTAATCCTCCCCCCCAACACCCAGCCACATTTCTCTAGCGTTGAATGCATTTGAAAGTCAGCAAACGAGAAAGGAGAGAGAGAGAGATAAACTATGGAGAATCGTAAAAGCAAAATGCCAAAGCTAAAAAGGTTTCAACGACACCTGTGTTGCAAAAAAAAAAAATGCAACCAACATTCGCAGCAAATGCATAGTTTTTTTAGGGGAGGAGGGGGGGTGTTATTTTTGGCCTAACAAAGGTGTTAAGCGTTCAGCGAAAAACCAAAAAGTCGCAACGATAAGGCCATTTGTCAGTAATCTAGGTGCGAGGTTAAGCAATCCTAATTGTACAGTTAAAATAGAACAGAATAATTTTGCCCTATTGGGAGATTTTATCGCGATGCGTAAAATCATACCAAAATCATTGTTTCATGGATGCCCGGTTCGAATAGCCTACGTATCCAAAGTATTTTTCGCTCATTTTTACTAACATTATTTATACAAGTATTGCTTTTTTTAAATATCAAAACAGTTTCCATCTTACAATAAGCTAATGCAAATATAATCTACAATATCTGTATCTGTAGCAATTAATTAAAAATACTTTGATTATAATGTATCATCTTTCGTGTCAATTGGTGCAAGATTCAGCCATTTTATTCATTAAGTGATAACAAAATAAACCTTGGATTGATGTGCTTATGAATTCTTACTAAATGAGGGTTAATTAGCGATCCAACAAGTTGTTTCACTTTGCTAGAATGATCGCTAGATGGCGTACAGCGCCATATCCTCATGTCTGAATTCCCTCGTGAATGAGTCTTATAGAAGGCGCTGCGAGGATGGTTTAGAATTGCTATTTGCCTCGTTCCTTATAGTGATGACACATTTGCATTTATGTGTCATCACGCGGATCCTAAGTTAGCAAACATCTGCTTGAAGTTAGCGATTAACATTGGTGTAGCTCAAACATTGAACCCAATCGCTGATCAAGAGACTTTTGAACAAAGATTAAAACTAATTAAAAAAAGAAAAACAGCCGTTAATATATGGTTCATCATTCGTGTACTATTCCACAGCACCAATGCGTCAAGAAAGAGAAATGTACATTAACTCCAGAGTTTGTTCCAAAGCTAGTGACGCCTGAACATCAAGGGCCTTGCCAAAACACCCTACATTCTTTAACAAGAACTAAGGATGACCGAATGTCGATCAGTGGTTTGTCTATTGTCTATTATTAATTTACCCAAGAACCTGGATTCTGGCAGGTGAGAAGTAGCCATCAAAAATGACAACTACATCCTGCCCCCCGCAGGATGATATATGGTTATATCGCTCTTTCGCATAGGACAGCATCGACCAAGAGACCAGAGTTTAGCCAGTCTAACAAAATTGCACGTACGCTAGTTAGTATTACTGACTTTAACAGCATAAAAACAAATAATTAATTCGCGGGAGCCAATAAGAAAGACAAAATGGCGGCTGTTTGGCAGTGCCATTTACCGTTCCAGCTTACAAAATCTTAGATGTATAGAATTATACAAAACTACGAAATAAGCGCCATCTGGGTTAAATTATCGAGGAGTACTGACACCGATCGGTGGCGCCCTCCGACTTCCGCATCATATATTTAACTTCGCAATTTTCGTGAAACAGCCGTGCAAAACAATCCCCATTGCTATCGTCTTATCAGACTCACGGGCATTAAATCTTTCTCAAAATGTATATCACACCCACCTTGCTGACAAAATAAAAACTCGTCTTAAGTCCAAAGCGTCCAGTAACACATTTGAAATTGTGTCTCGATCCTCGGAACGTACAGTACCTCTCGTCCCCCCAAAGTAATAAATAGCAACAAACAAAAAAAGTAATAAACCCGCATTAATAGTGTCACGCGATCACACGACGAATCTGGTTAGCAACATCGCAGGAACATTCCCTGGCAGCACCGGAAGACACCCTTCAACGCAACGTTGACCTTTGAACCACTTCTGTACACTCGCAGCGTTATCCTCTGCCTAGCCTCGAACAAAAGACGATATTTAAATGAGGGGACAGCCTCCGTCTCACCGTTCCTCCCATTCTGTCCATCTTCTGTCCATTGTCAATGGTCACGGCTATTGTTCACGCAGACAAGATGTCACAGTAACGGTTGATAGGTCTTAACGCGGATGACACATTGTACAGGGTGGCCTGAAAGCACCGATACAAGTGCCCATCACGCTCGGACAGGCCCAGAGGCATTCCCAAAGATGATAATACAGATATCAAGTTCTGGCATTGTTGGTCAGTCACAGGTTGGCCATCGTGCAAATTGCAATCTTTTTGGCATCAACCAAGAAATTTGCCATTAGACGGAAGGGTGCCAGCGCGTCAATGTGGTGGCTTGACCCGAAGTGACCTCGCGAACACTCATTTTTTTGGCTGGTATCTTTCACGCTCGTTAGGGTAAATTGAATAACTCGTAATATTAAGCCGTATTGATGATAGCGACATGACATCATCATCAGTTCATGAATGCATGGGGAGTAAGTAGTCGGACAACTTTAACAGACACATCCCTCGCAGCTTGGTTTCCAAAATCGGTTCGCCATCTTGACACCAGTGTGCCAAGGCGGAAAGGGATGAGGGGGACATGGGGGATTAGAACAGTTCCAAAAAAAGAATGATACGAGCTTACACGGAGGAAACACGTCATGTCATGCGTTCCCCTGCCGTCGTGATATTTTGATGAATAACGGTTTCATAAAGATTCACTTACCCTTACACTCAAACTCGTGATTTTCAGAAGGTAGAAAAATAAGCAACTTACCTATTAAAATAAAAATATATGATTAGTTTTTGTATAAAATCAATGACAATGGCATACTAATAGCGATGTAAAATTCACAAATTTATAATTTCGCATTCAACAACATTTTATGAAGATTTCGTGACAATATTGGCTATAGGTTCAACCCGAAAATAAACTCATGTCTCGTGAACGTAGCGGAAAACTTCCGAATATTCGCGAGCAGCCAACATAATCGCACCTAAAATGCGTAATATATTTCCAGAAAAACAAAGACAAGAGCTAGAAATGTTTTGACTACAAGATGGCAGTAACTATACGACAGCCGTGCGTCAATAGCTCGAATTAGTCAGCAAACCGGTTATTGCATTTTACAGAAGATGTGGATCCCCTGAACGAACGAATGAACTGAACGGATGTAAACAAATAAAACAATCTTCGCAATCGTCCTAAATTTCAAAATGCGATCAGAGTTTGAGGCTGGGCCAGCTAGAGGAGGAGCCGTTTCGAAAGTGGCTCATGCGTGGATGAAACGCACTTTCGTTAAACGTGTCATTTATTTACGCTTATCTGCCAAACGTGTTGGGTATCGTCACTTTCGACTTCATAAAAACGGGGGGCTTCTGCATTTTGCCGAGTTTTTCCGAGGCACGCAGGCTTTCACGGTCATAAATCCGTCAGAGGAGCGCAGTAGGGGATACTGGAGAATTCGCGCGATACACGACCAACACCCGCACGAAAAACACAAAAACTCCCAACTTCTCCAATGTCAAAACCGTGGCTGGGCCTCGAGAGAACCCGAAATAGCGCGTCCAAATCGTCCGGTTTAAAGGGGAACGTGAAAACTGCTCATTCCCGCACGGTTCGTTGAACTTTTTTCCTCGCGGAAGATGGATGATGACCACATTATGTACAAATAACTTATTGATCAACCCCTCGGGCCTAACAAAACATAATTTGATCATGCACCCTCGTCCGTCAACATGCTCGAATCTCCAGAGTAATTCAGCCGCCGAGCTTAAGCTTAATATCGCTCGCGCTTAGCAAATAATATCCGCCATCGGTATTTTAATCTGTCAACTTGGGTGGCAAATTAGCGTTTTAATATTATAAGTAGTGGCAATCCATCGGGCTGCCACATTTAATAATTCCATCGGTTGTTTGCCGATAACCCTTACTTAATCAGATGTCAATCCCTTCGCGTGGCCAAAAATTCCACTTCAAAGACTGTGGTTAGCGTACAAAAAACTCGAATTAAACGAGTATATATTGCACCGAAAGGCGATTGAACGTAAGCGTATTTACGTGTTTCTTCGAGTGGATTTTGAATTATGAGACGAAAAATAACATCTATTCACTCGTTCAATCGAGAAAAAAAAACCGGGAAGCATTGTCAATACATTACAGTACAAGCTATAATAAAAAATGGATGAAATTTTAAGAAACACCATAGATTTGACTTCTTCAAAGATCTCCACGAAAATATCGTTTAAAAAACACATTTTTAATGAGTAACTGAACATGTCGTTTGCAGGTACCCTCATACGATCCCGTTCGGTATTTCATTCTCGTAACTTTTTTAATTTAACGTTCGAAGATACGAGTCGGATTCTGTAAGAATTGGCAGAGAAGGTGATTGTTGCCTTGCCTGACTGGCCTAGTTATGTGGCGGAGAAGGTCCGCAAATCGTCCGCTTAATCAAGATGGCAAATTCTATACTTCGATACTTTTACGGGATTTTTGGAACGCTACGTAAAGAGCACGAAATATGAACTCTTCAAACGATATTCAAGAAGTCAACGTGTCAGCGCGTTTCTGGCTGTAGGTTTGGATGTTAGATAATCCTTTAAGCATCATTGAGTACTTCAGCACATGCTACAGAGGTCGCTATTAGACCTATGTTAATAACCACGCTATATTTCTGGGATAAAACATCGCGCTGAAAATCTCAAACTTGCTTAGAAAGATGGCCCTCAAATTATGCTAAATGATGCCATGCCGTAGCAAAACTATTTTGTTTGGCACTTGCTGAAAGAACGGCTTCGTCTAACCCAAGAGCAAGTTAAATATCGCACTGAATAATCGAAGGCAGCTTCTTCTACACGTATAGTCAAAGACTCAAAGTGGTTTTTATAGGTACCAAGAGGTTGTAGTGCACACCTTGTCGGGCATAAATCATAATAAATGATGCTTGGATTGCAACTAAAAATTGAACCTAATCGTATTTTTACAGTTTCATCATTCAATGAACAAAAGCGAGAGCAAAACGAAGAAAAAGTGCATCATCATCATCCTCGCCGTTCACTTCTCCCTTCCTTTAACAACAACAAAAAAACTGTCCTTATATTATCACGAATCCATCAACGCTAATTAATCGAGTTTTTCTGCCAGGATTGATCGCATATGTCGCGCAACGAAATCGCCCAATCACAATAATATCAAGGTGAACCAACATGGCCGTCCATCTTGCAAATAAGATATGGCATAAAAAGCGATAAATCTTCTTATTTAAAGCCACTTGTCAGCCATCATTGCTTTGCTTTGTTTGTCAGCCACGCAACTTATCAGTCAAGTGCCTTGCCTCGTTGCAACAGATAAAACCAGGAAAATTGCATCTGCGAAACTCGCATGGCAACCGACTGAACGAACCAATCGAGAATAAAGGTAAAACTACATACACTGTATATAGTATAAACGAAATTTAAAAGCAGATTGAAGTCGGCGCTTTCTATGATTTTCACCGATCATGCCTTATTAAAATGATGAACATGCCCTCAACATCTTTTTAGAGAAAAATAACCTAATACCCTTATTAAATTACTTCTGTCAGATAGCTTGAAAATTAATCGTTAACTTTACGGAGATTAATTATAAATGTTATTTTTTTTGCAATTAGTAATTTATTAAATGGATATTGCTAAATGGTCGAGTAACTTGATAAATATTTGACCATATTTTCGAAGTTGGTTACAACTCTTTCATAAATTCTACAGTTTCTGCTATACATTGAACTAGATAGTGCGAATACACCCTGTTTAAATATTATGGAAATCACTATTAAATTATATTTAAAATAAAACGATAGCCTAATGTAATACCAACTATATTCCAATAAGCGAGTTCCGCATGCAAACGAGAATGAAACTAATCCCTTAATAAAACAACTGCATGTGAAACATTTGTTAAGACACCATCAGCTGGACAGCCGAGCAAGATTAGCTTACAAAATGAAATTTGACGATCATGATGTCTGACGAAATACCCTTTCGAATGAATCTTACTTACTGTTAGTGTAAGTTTAATTTAATGGCGAATTTTTTTTATTTTTTTATTATTGTTTGGTGGCCAAAAATAAAAATACACGTATAGGATCGATCGTCCATTGTACTATAATCGGAGCAAACTTCAGCAATTGCATGAAATCGTTTTTAAGGTTATCACCCCCCTCCCAAAAAAAAACAAATAAATATTAATTACTAGCGCTAATACCCGGCCTTTCCCGGGTAAAAATTGTTGTTTTATTTTCGAACCCCTTTTATGCGATCAGGAGTTAGATTTAGCTGTCCTTTATCGCCAAAAGATGGCGCTATATGACCTGTTTGACAGTTTTATGGTCCGGAGAAAATTAGAAAAGATTTATGGCCTTGTTTTCCCCATGGAGTTCGCGCTCCTGGGGGATGTGTCATGAACAGCCAATCAGCATACGGACTTGCTGAGATCAAGCAAGAACGGCGACAAACTCAACGTTTTCTATTTTATATACACTGTATATAGATAATTGTTAATAAAGTGCACGACGGGCTAATAGAACTTATCGTTATTTTCGCGTCATGTGAATTTGCGTAATTGCTTACAGTATTTCCATATTTTTGTTAAGCGAGACAAAACATTATCTACATGTAACTGAAAAATGAATCGAATCGATAAAGGTCATTGCGGAATGGTCATAATAAAGTACATTTAAGGCATTGGAAAGAGCTTTCGCCATTTCCAGAATAATTTTTCGTCAATAATGAATTTTTTCTGTTAATAAAAAATTTCAGTTTTTACATGTAAAAACTCTGTGCTCGCAGATCATTTCATTCAGAAACCTCTAACATTTTCTCAGAAGAAAATAAATATCATTACAGATAAAAGCCATCGGTCGACCATTCACGGAATCGCATACGCGCCTTATTCCACGAAAGCAAATTATCAGAACTTTTCTTAAATTCCCTAAGATGTGTAAAAATCTTTCACATTTTATGGCAAATTTACTATATAATTTAGCGGCGAGTAAAATTGAATTTCGGTGCTAGTGCCTGTAATGGATATGGAAAAGTAGCAAACAATGGAAGTGTTAAGTGAAAATTAACCATTTCAGGAACGTAAAATGGGAAAATGACCCATCTGAAGCTTGCAGATGCAATCAAGTAAGTATTTCGAAATAAGTGGTTAAAAAAATTACGAGTAAGATCGATTTCGTCTGTAATAATTCAGAGCTATAAATATAAATATCTACGCATACTTTTTTTAAAAAAAAAAAAAAGAAAAATAGTTGAAATAAATCTTTTTAAATATAATTATAAGTGCAACGTATCAGCGCTAAAAGCAGGTCCAAATGGGCTGCTATTCAATCACAAAAGATGCGGTCAATATTTTGCATAATGCATGTGCATGTCAAAGTATTGGCCAGCATAGAAAGCCTTTCTTGTAATTTCATCCCACCAAAAAAAAAAAAAAAAAAAAATCTTCTGTGCGTTTAGAAAATGTAAAATAGTTGCGTTGTTATGTTATTCAGAGCATGATCTATAACTTGCCATAAAAAGGAAACTGAAAAGCCGCGCACTTTACTAGAAGTAAAAAATAGGGTTTTTTCTGTCGTTTTATGTAAAACGGACCACTCTTAATGGAATATTTGCATTTCATCTTCTTGATGTAATTCGAGATTTGTATTTAGTCAAAAATATTTCACGAGCATATAGAAATATGAAAGATGAGCGAAAAATAGATAATCTTGATACAAATGTACTATGACATTTCCCTTAAAATAATATTTACAGAAAAAAATATATAATATTCTTTAAGGAATCATTTCATAAGCTGCCATATTACATTTATGCGCCAAGCTTGCTTTTATGGCAAAAAGACAAGTATATGATTGCCAAAATGCTCGTAATTCCACGTGTTATTTGATGAAACTGACACGTTCAATTGGAAAACGATTGAAATATGGCATCGATAAAAATACACGATTTTAAGTTTCGAAAAAAAAAGGAAGTTCCTTTCGCAGTAAAAAAATGCACGTTTACTTTCACGAGTTTAATAGGATCTTAGAAAAATGGTCAATTTTTGTGCTATGCCATTTTTCAGTATCGGTTACTATTTTCAAATACTGGTACAGGTCTTTTAGTCGTCTAAGCCTTACTATTGGCCACGTCAAGTTGTCCAAATAAAGATTGGAAGAGATTTTGGATATAAAGTTTGACTTTACAAATAGTCGATTGTATTACGTGCCCAATCTGAAATGTTCATCGAAGCGCAGTATCCGGCTTCGGAATTTCAATCAAATTGATATACTGCCTCGATTTTCGGTTACGATTGGGTTATTCGTAATAATAATACTTGAAATATTATACTTGCATTAGATAGGTCTAGCGACAGACATGCTCGCCTCGAGTAATAAATTCTTCGAATGTGATATAAAAATTGGGAAAATTCGCGACGTAAAATATCTCAGCCCTGCAGAAGCATTGATAGGTTTAAGCTATAGGAAAAAATATTGATCAATAATTTATTTTAGTAGGAAAACATTTTAAGCCGAGAAAATATATTGATTCCCCAATGGCCTTATATCGAGATGAAACTTGCTCTGCATTAAGAATGAGGCATGTGGAAATTAAAAATTTATTAATGTAAAGTTGTCTTGTTCTTTTAATAAAATCTTGTCAAATATTATCTCTAACATACTATTGATAGTACGCGAAATTTATCCATACATGAAATAAATGTAGCTCCCGTGTATTCAATGCAGGAGTAATTAACAATTAGTTTACAGAATTTGTGGCTAGCAACCTAAAAACCTAAAATTAATTTCTCTCAGCTGCTATTTTCTATTTAACAATGTTTTAATGCATTGAAATAAGAAATAATCTAAGCATTAGTACAAGTTAAAATATGGTCAGTTGCACTGCTTGATTTCATTTCTATGGTTTTGCCAACATGTCACCGTGTCATAGCACTGATTATTGGCCTTTTCAGTCTATACTTACTTTATCGAAAATGCAAAGATATAAAATAATAAAAATGACAGTTCAATATGTAATTACACCTCGAAAGTTTCAAAACGTTTTGTACAAACGAGTCAATAAATCCAATTTAGGATGAAACATTACATGAACATGTACAAAAACTGCTGCTGAGGCCAGCACAAAACAGTTAACCCATTATTTGTAAATATCGATCATAATCTCCCTTTTATTACTGTAATGTTTAGCAGAAACTTAAGTTTAATAAGGCCCGACCTCATTGCTTAAGACACACCCATCTCAATAGTTTTCTGAATTATGAATACGCCGAGAACAATTGATACGTTACTTAAGATGTAATTGTGTCGATGCCATTGGGTATAAAGGTAGTTTCAATGGAAATATGGACAAAATAATTACTATGGATGTTCAAACAAGGTGAATTTATGATCATTACTATAAGGTATACGATACGTGTCACGTAATAATATTGCCTCTAGCGGGAGGCAACAAGGGTGTAACCAAAACTGCTTTTCATCAACCGAGTTAAGTTTAAAATAGGCTGATGTAAATTAAGCTAATAGTCGTATGATATTCTAAAGGTTAGAATCCCGACTGCAATTAATCTTCGTATTAATTACTTTCAGAAACCTCGTAATACGATAATGAAACCATGCATTCAGCTTCTGGAGTAAGATAATCTATAAAAGCATGAAGCTTTTAAAAATAAGCGTATAAATGAATTGAAATATGGGTTATTAAAGAGACCGGCAAGTAATCAACTTTTCGAATGACATTAGATGACTTAATACTTACAGAACAATTCTGTTAAAAAATTCTCTTTCTGATACAGTATATCGGTTGGCGTACTTAAAAGCAAGCATTTTTGGTAGAAAAGTTACACGTACTGATATACGTGTACAGTGTATAGTTATGCCACTAACTTTTGATTTTCCTTAACGTAGAAGTGCATTTTTTCCCCACAAATTGGTCTAACTACAGCTAATGTTAATGTCAGTTAAAACATTTCGATAGTACAGTTCATGTACATGTGCATTAATTTATAACGTATTTACTGTTACTAATCTACTTGAAAATTTAACGACACACACCAATATACAGCACCTTGAGTTCTAAAAGTCGCTATATGACATGCGTGCCTTAGTTAAACATGATCCATAAACACATCTGAGAAACTTACATTAGTTGCAGCGTTTTTCATCCATGTTTCGGCATATCAAATTAGTTACATGCATTTAATTAAAAGGAAACTTCGTTTGACACAATAATTTCTTGGAGAAGAAAGTTGAAGCCATATTTTTCGTAAGACAAACACAAAAGCTCAAAGTTATGGTGAACCTCGGGCTATTAATCTAACGCGAGCATAATTTAATTGAATTTCTAGATCTGGGAATGTACATGGAGTTATCCCAGGAATGCGGTGCAGCAGTCCACTGCAGTGATTCCCAACTCTTGCGTCAAATTAATGTAATTAAACCATTCCAAATGTAATTGCTAAGACGCAAAGATCAAACAAAATACTTTAACCGAACAATCGTGCATTTTATCGTGAAATTTGGGGAAATAAAAATTAGTCACATGAAATAAAAATTATTCTGAATTAAGGCTTTTGTTGTGTGCAAACGAATTAAATTTAAATAAGTGTTCTTTAATAAAATAGCAATGCAATTCTAATTCGCACAAAACTAAATATTAAGGGACAGTATACTGTGATTAAGGGTGCTCACGATATAGTTAAGGTTATCCCTTATTTTTAACCAATGACTGCATGCATTCCATTTGCAAAAGTAAATTCACCACTGTCAAAGCACGATTGGTAAATTTAGTGTCCGAGTACCTTTAGGGTAAGCATTCGTTGGTACTTATAATTTAAAAAATTAAATTACCGACCACTAGCGCCAACTACCGGGCAAACAATTGGTAAT
>JAQGBX010002646.1:0-19714 GCA_034698745.1 Megaphyllum sjaelandicum | reverse complement strand
AAAGGACAGCTAAATCTAACTCCTGATCGCATAAAAGGGGTTAGAAAATCAAACAACTATTTTTACCCGGGCAAGGCTGGGTATTACCGCTAGTTAATTATAAATTGCTTTTCAACATTAAATGTGAAGGTTAACTTAACTGGCAAAATACAAAGTTGGCAAGAGTTGAAAACAATAAACATATAAAGTATTTGCAAACCGCAGACTATTACATGCATACCGCTCGAGTAGGCCTAATAAGAAAAGTAATGCTTATGGCGAAAAGCTGCAATGCATTCGTGCTAATGCAAGTCACTCATACATTACCACAAATTAAGCCTTACATTATAAATATGGATGAGTTACCAAATTTAAACCTCAGCGTGTACTGCATACTTTATGGTGATTCTGCTATTTTGTCCTTGATTATACGAGCTCGTATTTCAGGCAGTTTCTTTGAAAATTATACACGGATTTCACTAACTGATTTCATAACAGTATAGAAATATCCAAGCAACAAAGATGCACCGAAAACTATCAGAAGTGATTTGAATTTCCTATTCTCAATGGAAAGTACGACGAAGACTCATTTGAGGCATAAAATGACATTTTTTGCTACAAATGTTTTTCTTATGTTCTATTTCACATTTTTAAATCTCATATACGCGTCAATTTTAAATAATTAAAAACTTCGTTTTTCACCTATGTCACACGTTTTGATCCCACGTTTTACATTCCAATACTTCGTTTTAAAATAAATATACCTTTCCTAATTATTTAAATTTAACTTCGTAATTTGTAAGTAAAAAATCTCTAAAATATTTAATATTACTCCTAAATCTATCTCCAACCAAAAGTTTCTCTAGCGAGTCCACGTAAACGTTGAACCGTAAACATTAAATCCATCATGTAGGGTGGGTTTGACCACCATAACATGTCTCCATTCGTAAGGTAGGCCTAATTATCCAATTAAATAATTGATTTCCGTTTAGAGGTATAATGCGCGTTTACAACATGCACGACCACGTGAACAGCAATTGCCACGTGCGTCAATGAACACGTACAATACAGTGTGTACCTATATAATGTACGTACAGTAATTGCACTAACTACATTGAGTATCCTGCAGCTTCAACAGATTTCAACTTGATTCCACTCGCACGTAGCTTCTCATATCAACTGTTTGCCATACATGAGTAAACTTCCTTCTGACATTCCAAAAAAGCATGCAATCAAATTTAGCCATTGCAACCTTACCCGCCAGGATCAATCAACAATCCAGTCCAACTTCATCGAACCGGATCCGTCGACAACACGTCCGATCAGCGCAAACTTAAATCGACGAGACGATGAGTGCAATGGTCGCCAATTAGTCCAACAGGCAGCATGAGAGAAAATTGGGGACGTTCCCGTACTTCGTTCGTCAGAGGAATAAGTTTTCCATCAGCTCAGTGTAAACCGTCGAGTGGCACCACGAGAGCAAGTGTGCGCGCTTCTGGGGCTTGAGGGGGCTTCTGGGGTTCCCCCTTGGCGGCTCCGAGGAGAGATGCCCTTAGGGTGCACCGGCGTGGATCCGTCCCAACGGCGCAGATAAGGGGCATTGCCATGGCAACGAACAGCTTTTCTGTTTTAGTCGCTGTCTCCGTATCGTTTCTCAAATATATTGAGCCCCTGTTTAATGAAAGATAATACGCCGAGGCCGTGCAAATCAACGGCGCTCTTGCTCTCGTAATTATTCGACGAACGTTCTTGGTCTCCAGATAAGCAGCCCCTCAACCCCCTTCCCATTGCAGAGTGCAGCATCATCACAGTCATGCTTTCCCTATCAAATGCCTAAACTTTTACTACTCGCTGTACTGCATGGCGTCACGCTAGTGGCTCGGGACTATTTTGTCGAAATTGCGCAGCGATGGTTGTTATAATTGCAAGGGATAAATTCATTGAGTAGGATTTGCCCCACTCTCGATAAGGCGGTACACGGTATTTCTATTCAATAAAAATCGTAAACATTTTTAAATATAAAAAATTTACAAAAATAAAACATGCCCAAGTTCGTCAACAAGTTCAGTCGTTAGCTTATTCAACGTAGGCTCTATGATCGTTCCGTCCAAAGATTTCCATGTTGATCTTTAACTGTTAAATTTAGAAACGCGTACCTGGTGAACGAGTTTGTACTTTGAACATGAAAGAATTCTGCATTTTTTCGCCAAAAATGAGAGTGAAATTAACGATAAATAAAAATAATATTCAGGTTGAGGCAGTTGATGAAAACCTGATTACACAATTGAATAAAGTGAACAGTTAGGATACGTGAGGAAACCAGAAAACACATTGCACGTGACTTACAAATATTAAAGATATACATGTATATGGTTTCGTATTCGTACTGTAAAGCGGGTGTTATCTTAGCTAGACGTTTTTGCAAAACGTTAACATTGCATGCTCATTATTGAAATTTGCCCCACCGGCTAATCGGTAATCAGGGATAAATCTAGAAAGTAGAAAAATAAATGGAGAAACGTGACATAATTTGTTTGGCTTATCCGTTACAACATGTCGCTTTCTATGCAAATTAGCTGTTAAAGAGCTTGGAATTACTCCATTTATATAGCGTGAGTAAAAAAGCCCCCCCCCACCCCCAAAATCAACAGAATGGGTGCAAATATGAAAAATAGGATATGGGGAACATATCTTAAGTAACCATAGGGTTACTAATAGTCCTAGAGCTTTCCTGCAATGTAACGGTGTTATGCATGGGTGCAAACATACAAGAAGCCCTGAAGTCATTTGTTGTGCATGTGGCGATCGATAATTAAATGTTGCAAATAGAGCCAGCCATTAAAATAATTTTTTCGATGCCCTACAACATTCTTATTGACTGTTCCCCATATCCGATTTTTCATATTTGCACCCATTCTGTTGATTTTGGGAAAGGATGGGGGGAGGGAAAGGGAAGAGACAACTCACGCCGCACTGTATAGAGTACAACGTACAATTTATTAAACAGGTGGAATGAGTAAACAGACTTTGAATCACATTTTTGGTTTGGAGGTAAGAGAATTTCAGGGACTCCTGTCAATTAGGAAGCATTGGAGAGATCCGCAATACTAGAGCTAACATATAGCAGCCTAACTTGACCAAAACCAAAAGCATTCGAGAAATTCCTGCAAACTATCCTATGGTTATCACAGTAACTGTTAAGACAAACTAAACAGGCTCGTGTTTAACACATTAAAGCAGATGCCAAGAAAAGCAACTTTTAGCATTTAATGGAGCAAGAAAGTTTCATATATAACACTGCACATGAGCCGTACACAATAAGATTGAAAAAATCAATTTGATCTCATTTTTCTCTTCTTTATTTATATCTAGCTTTACTGATTTTTTTCGAGTTAAATCGATCAAAACTAAAGTAAGCCAGATAATTTAAGCACGACGTTCTTTTTATTTATTTGCATGTAAGGTTACTTAATGAAGTTACTTACGACAGCGGGTTCATTTGCCTCTCAATAGCTAAACTTTCCCTTTCATCATCCCCTTAAGAAACAACTTTAAACGAGTTTATTAGGCAGCAGCAGCCTAGATTAGAAATGTGACCAAATGATCGTCGCGACATTTAATTCACGCGGAGGACAACCTCCCCCCCCCCACAAATAACTAAAGTAATTCTGTCGCGTCTCCCCTTTTAAATTAAATTCTAGAAAACAAGTTGGTTGGTCTAGAACGCAACTAAACTAGGCCTAAATAAGCAGGAATATAAATAGAGCAATGGCAGTGTTGCTGATTGCTCGCTGGCTGAGGCTAAAGTCAATTCAATTTGTCGTCGAACGCAAACTTTTATATCTATTTTGTTTTTATTAAATGGTCTTGGTGGCAATATATAAGGTAATTGAGGGCCTCTATATTGCTCGTAAGCTGATACTAAACTCGCTCAATCTTCGTCTTAAGTTCGAGACGAGGCTGGATGCTAGAAACGCTCCTATAATTCGCGTCTTCCGCCATTAACGATCCGATGAGACGCATTTAGGAACGACGGGCTTTACGGTCAATAAATGAAGCGTGCATCGAGCAACATCCTACATGTCGAATGTAATTTGTTGGGTAAATGCTTTTAAAACAAAAACAGCAACAGAAAAGCCGAGTGAAAAGGAGGGGAAAAAAGACACCGTCAAATCCACTAAATTCGGTTTCAAAATGGGCTTTGCTATCAGATTTCGCACTTTGAAACGCGATGAAAATCACGTCCATGCATTAAATGGCACGAACGCAATCTTCATTTCCTCGCAATTCGACCTACTTTCGGAAAAAAAATCTCAACCTTTTTTTTTTTTTTAGCTGTGTAAGTAAGTGTTCTGGATAAGAATTTCGGAGCAATTCACTTTCCGGTTGACTGTTAAAGACGATGCATTAACGCCTTAACTAGAAAAACGCATTAAGAACCTCCAACTTTTTGGCGGATTGCACCATGCATTGGCCATTAAACTCCCGATTAATTACACGTAACTTTCGATGAAATGCTGGAATCATCGATGAACGCACTATTTGATTTGGTTCGAGTACTAAATGAATAAAATGACGCCGAGTTAAGAAACTGGTCAATAACCAACAGGAAACGGAATAAAATTCGAAATGCAGCAAATAAAAATCCATAACTCGAGAGCGCCACATTAGTTAGTATTTTATAAATAATTAGTTGATATTAGGATAGCTTAGATCAAAACGATGGGGTCGTAACGTTCTCGGGGTCAAAACAGTGCGAACGAAATTGTGTGTTCAAAGCGTCCTGGTGAATTGTCGCTCTTAGTTTACTGCTGATTATTTGCCCAACTTTTTAAAGGGATTGAATAGTCATTAAAATGCTCTTATTTATTCATGTGAAGAAATAAATGGAGTCTTACTTGTCAAATAGTTATTTTAGATGACTGATGTTTGGGGCAGCCAACCGAGACAGGGCAATCACTGCTAGCATGCGAGTAGTGCACGTTTGCCTGTTTTAAGGGGCACATAAGCTCTCCCAGGCCAATGTAAATATTTGTACACGAATTTTTTGTTTCTTAAAAAAATTGGATAAAAAAAGAAAGATTCAAATGACTTTCCGCTTTCTGCGTGCATATGGTTAATGCAAACAGTTTCCGCATTATCATCACTGCACTCTAGCTAATGGATGCCGCAGCAACAACGTACTCCTCCCCCCCCCCCACGTATTAAATATACCAGGGGGAGCGTTTAACAGGCAACTCCTTGCATTGACGCTAGATATGCTAAAAGATCGAGTATCCAGCAATTATTTCTGATACATTCCAGTCTAGTTAATTGCCCCCGACATTTACCATAAATTTTCAAGCTCCATTAACGCCCCATTATAAATCTCGTTCATAAGTGTTTATTCAATTGACAAACGCATTTCTGCTCCATTTCCAGATAAAAGACATGTTGAGGGAGGACAGCGCGTTTAATGCCTAGGAAAAACACGGTTGTCAGAAATATGGCGAAACCTTTCGGTTAAAATAACAAGCGTCTTAATAATAGTAGCATGCGAAAGGGCATCTGATAAAACACTCAACGTTCAAAGTAATCAGCCCCCAATTTATATGGAAATTACTAGCAAGATGACATTTTTGCATAGACCTAATCGACCCTATGATAAATTTACCATCAGAATATGTTTTTGTAAGGATAATTTCTATCAAGTTTAAATCGGCATTGTATGGCATATCTTGTAAATTTTGCAATACTCTATGAGGAAATGTGGGTTACAAACACTAGGAATACAGCTGCATTTCTGCTTAACTTGATATTCCAAAACAATTTTTTCCTGGAACATATACATGTATGAATAACATGCAATGTGGCTTAGAGGTTAGCATCCTCGTCTTGCATTCGGTTGACTCAGGTTCGATTCCCGGGTCGGCTATCCTCGATTGCGGTTTTCATGGCTGCCCACAATTCCTCCAGGAAGCAAATGCTGAGATAGTTCCTATATTAAATCGGCTATGACCGTCTTCCTATCCCATCCCACCCTCCTTAAAATCAGAAATACGGAAAAATTAATTAAAATTGTGAATTTGGGGTCAATCGAATTATGTAATGATCCCGCCTGCCACATGGTACTATGTACTGACTTCAGGGTAAAGAACAGAACAGAATGAAAAAGAAACATCCTTATACCGTAATAAACCATTAACCAAGTACATCAATGTAAAATTGATTTTAAAAAATATAATTCAAAATACAGTCTAATACAAATAAAGTGTATGCAAATACCTGTATTTAAAAGAATCGTTTTTTGTTATAAATTTGTTTCAACGTATGTCTCCTTTCCTTTTTCATTTAATCGTTTTTTTAAAAAAAAAAACACCGTAATTATATCCGTAATTAAATGACAGGCTACTAATACGAGCTCGTACATTCCAAGTCAGAGGAATTTCCCTTAAACCTAAGATATTTTAATGAGTTATCATTCAATTACTTCTCGAGACATTTTAATGCAATTTCTTCTATACAGTTTGAATATTTATATTAATTCAGCATATAAATAGACTCGAATGACCAATCTACCATGTGTTATTCGTTGCAAAACATAATAATCAGCCTTTTTAAAAGTATAAATAAATTAGTTTAACTATTCTTAAGATGTTACTGAGACTAAAAAAACCTAAAACTTTCGACACTAACCATAACCATAATATTTGGAACTTTGCAAAAGCCATTTCTACGACAATATGGTCCTCTTACAAGGTGATCCAAGTTTTCACGAAAAAGATCATTTTCCTTGATAGAAGTCAATTTGGTATAAAACACGTTTTCGACATAAAAAATTTCTAATTCACTAAATCGGCCTATTTTCCTTTCATCGTTTATCGACTAGGCAATTTGGGAATTTTTTCTACGAGATAGAAAAGTAACTTTCATCATCTTTTGTGTCCATGTTATCTCGAAAAGTTAATCAACTTACGTAAAAGACATCTTCGATAATAAGCAAGCACTTCTATGGCAAAATGCACGCGGGGAAAAAAGCATGCTAGTATTCAAAAACTTCAAACACAAGGGAAATAACTGCAGCTCATATTTTTGAGCGCATAATAAAAATTTATCACCCATCTCCTTACAAACATTATCTCTTTCGGCCTGTCAGAAACATGTTGCCTTTTACATTATAGATAAACGAAGCAATCAAAAACTTAACATTTCATCCGGGGGAAAAACATTCGAAGAAAAAAAAAATCGGAAATAAGATGCTGATGTGATGAATAAAAGAAAATAAAAAAACGACGAGACTGAAAACAAGCTGGAAATTACAAAATCAATTGAGATGTCTCTGTGAAAATCTCCAATGGCTGGGCACTTAAGTCTACGATAACAGGCACAAGCTATAAGTTGATTTCATGGCGCTATTTTTTTCGTAATAGGTTCATTTTACCATTTCGTAAAAATCGGATAGATACACGCTTCGTTTATTCGAGACATGTAATCAAATAATTAGCCCGCAGCAAAATATTTCTCTAGGAGAGGAAAAAGGTATGCATTGGAGATTGCATCGACAGTAGCGCCATCCTACGACAACGTAACAAAATTATACTACTGTAACTCGTCAACCACGAGTTAAGATCAGTAGAGTAAACTTACAATGGTAAGGAAATAATGGATATCGTTTAAAAAAATTGCTAAATCCCGTAATTTCATACAATTTTCATAGCAACTCGCTAGTTTACATGTTCAAATAGCTCGCAAATTTCACTTGATAGAAATATGTTTCATAAGGAATAAATTCCACGTTAGAAGCCCACACATAAGAGGTGCCTAATTATGGAGGTTTTCAGGATACCCCTATACTGCAATAAGTTGTCGTCACATGTACTTAACGTCTCCATTTTACGAAATGCAGTAAACGACGGTTAGATTCGCACCATAAATGTCTCAGTGCGACCGAATAAAAACAATCATTTTTGCGATGAAATATTCGGCAATAATTCAATCACCTGACAACATGACTGCGTTATGGGCGCTCTTGAGACAGACTTTACGAGGATGCAATGGGGGATAAAGACATAACATCTTAAATATCTGTTTTATCAATGTCCTCACGACGACGTTTGAAAAAAACAGCCTCTTCAATGTAATCAATACACAGTACTTAAATGTGACTACAGTATATGAAAGTTGGGAGCAAAACAGTGTTTGTCACAGAAATACAGCTATGAACCAGCTTTAAGACTACAATTACATTGTAAGAAACCGATTAATTTAGGCACCTGCCATTGTAAAAAAAACCTGTTCTAATGTACGTATTCGTATAAATGCAGTAAACATACCCTATATGAACTATAATATATTTTTATCCTATTTAAATTAAATAACATACTTAATATAATTTAGAAAGATACATTTTGATGGCAGAAGGGAATTGAAACATATGCATTACAACTTACAGCATTCAAAATAAAACCGGCTTTTTTTTCAATAAAGCGAACAAGTTTCAAAGTTGATGAACTTTAAGTTGAAATTTCCTCAAAATATGTTGACTGTTAAGTTGTTCGGCGACAATTGACTTTGCCATGACATCTTCATAAATCCATTTTACCATTAAATTCATGTACACGTACCAGTAAATAGACTTTGTTTATTTGGGGCATAGGTTGGCAGCTCCAGAATTGGGCGTTAAATGCATCACCATGCAGTTAATGCCCGTACTGGAGTAATATTCCACCAAACATGCTTTACATCTTCAGGTACGAACGTATACACAAAGATTAATTGCCTCCTACAGCTATTTTGAAATGCATTTTTGCATATATGACTGCGAAATTGCCTAGACCGATATATCTTAGCGTCAGAACTTTCTACTCAGATAGGCATCCCTGCACCCCAACAAAAACCCCGAAAAACGCATGCGTGCGCGAGAGAAAAGCCTGCAGGAAATTATTGAACTAAGCCATGCATGCGACCCAGAAAAGCAAATATTGTAAAACAGATTGCTTTACCTCGGCATGACCCGTGTATGCAAAATGCCTGCGTGCAAACTTTATCATTGTTATGCATGCAAATGCGAAGCGTCAAGTGGCACAAAGGGCCTTTATTTCTGAAAATGCTTAACCACTGGTCAATAGCTTTTATTTTGCTTATAAGGGAAACCCGGAGCATCAAAACGGACTTGTTGAAGCAGCTTTTGAAATCACAGGGGAGAGATTTTTCATCTGTTGAAAGCTATACGTGTACACCGGAGGAACCTCCAATTCACTCCACCAAGAGCTGCGAACAGCATCAGACGTGCGTATATATAGGTCTTGATGGAAACACGAAAACCCTATCGATCATTTTTATGAGAGAGAAGGCAAGGGATATGATTTATATCTTCGCGTAGCTGGTCATTATGCTTTCACCATATAATTCCTTTCATAAAATGCAATCTGAGAAGTGCGTATATTTTAGAGCTCAGCTTCTACATTAACGGCAAATGAAGGTTATAGAGCTGCGATACAACGTAAAGTGGTTTTGCGAGCTTCCCCGGGCAACGAATCTTCGACGTTTTCATTTCAACTGTTAAGATGTGCTTAAAATAGGTCAAATTTACATAAAATTGCAGTTTGAAGTTTAGGTGGAGAAAAAAAAACTTGAAACTCGTGCGCGGACTTAACAGAATTAAATCAGACTTTAACGCTGCGGATACTTCGAAAAGTTGGTATATCCTGAAGCAATACTTATAGAGAACACGTCACGGCTTAGTAGTACGTTAAAGATTAAAACGTGCATTATATAACGATGAATTCAATGCAATTTTTTTTATAAACTACCGATGTTTTATTTACTTTAGATATCACTTCCTATAATAAGATTGTTTTCATTCAGAATGAAAGGTCTGTTCTTGGTCATTGTCTTGGTCATAAAATAGTAATTAAATAGCATTGCAGCTTTTGCAAAATCTGTTGCCTGTTTCAGTAAATCTTATAATGTATACAGGTACTTACATGTACAGTGCATATCAAAAACTCGTCTATAAGGAATTTATCACATGTTCTTGTTTCATCTATTAGCCCAGAAATTATCTTAGCTTTACAATATTTGTTATTGTCATGGTTACTCCCAAATTTTATATAATTCTTATAAAGTTGGCAATTGATGATAATTGATGATACGGTGTAATAAACTTTCAGTAAATTCAAAGTAAAACAGTAACGAATCCAAATAGGAATATTGCAATTCAATTCCCACCATTCATGGCAACTTAACCGCAGGATATAAACATTCGCAACGATGTTTAAAATTGGAAAATCGAAAACTACTTCTGCTGAAAGCTACAGGATGGCCCTACGTTGGATAATGTTGAGTTATTCCAGCGGGGAATATGCATGCGAGTCAATGCAGTAAGCATTAAAACACGGGTAAAGAACATATTTTTGTACTCGTAGTTATGCACGTCCTGCCACTTCTTCCAATAAACGGCATAATCGAAGAAGAAGATGCATTTGAAGAGATGGCAATGATAAGGGGATAGGGGGATGATAAAGCACTCAAAAACCACGCAAAATAAGCATATATTCCCGCGGAAAAATAGGCTATTTGATCCTCCGCAAATAGCCTTCGTGCATTTTTCAGTATTTTCAACCATCCTATCTTTCCCAGCTGACTGACTTTGACTTCCGATAAGAATTTTGTTTTGCTCCCAGCGTAATGTCTATATCAATATGTCGATAAACGGGCCAAAAAAAATCGTGCTCATGGCGAGATTTTCTTACCGAAAACTTACGTAACATATGGCAGCACATACTGTATACATGTATGCATAGTCTTCCAAAATGCAGGATTCCTTTTTCATATTCAGACCATACAAATGCAGTGCATGCATATGCGTATGTAGTGATGCTGCAAAATTGGATACTATTTGAAAATACATCTGAAAATATCCGAATATCATCGTCTGAAAATACCAGTGGAAGAGAACCATGTACGTCACAAAATACAGTAATTTACCGCACCACTGGTGGTTCATTTGCAACATTGTCAGTATGGGAAAACTTCTCACCAACGCTATGTGCAGCACATCTTCGTCTATGGCATCTCACAAATTGAAAACTGCATGGTGCCATTTAAAAATCTGTAGCATGCGCACACCCTCTTCTCCTCCTAACTTTAATGTAGCAAATTTTGAACTTTTGCATGATTCTGCACGACTTTGACACACTGAAAAAAGAAACACCGAAACTCATTCTGCTTTCATTTACTTCCTAAAATAAATTACACCAAATTGTCTTCAGCCTAATAGCCGAAGTAGTTCCATCTTTAAAATCCATTATTTCTTAAATGTCTCTAAGTTGTTAGCGAGCTCATTTCACAGGTCCGCAGCCCTGACCCGGGCATCAGCTGTCGCGAAGCTGCGTCCATTAATTGGTGGCATAGTCCTGCCTATTGTGCGCGCAATATTACGCAATATGTCCGTAATCCTAATTACTCAACCGCCGAGTCAGGCGACTTAATTGTTTTCCACTAGATAGGTGTAGGCCCGTGTAATTACTAGGTCATCCAGGACATGAAAACCACCAACACAATTAGCATTCGAGCTGAATGAGACTGCAATGCCAAATGGACCACCTTCACAAAATCCCTAGTTTAAATGGCATACATTTTACACACGGTACATGTATATTATAGTGTAAGTTCATGACGATGGGATATTTTCAAATAAATCATCAACCGCATGGCTAACTAGAACGCAATCGTGTCTTGGAAAGAAATACCATCATCGTCACGTGATATGTTCCGAGAGGCAATTTCGTCAAATAATGAAGAAACAAGATCATATTTTAAAATTGTACACAAGGGAGGCGATGTGCTTGATTTAGCGTTTTAAAGTTCCCTTCCCTCGTTTCCTATCTGTTAAGCTAATCCCAGCACATTTTTAAATGTGTCGTGTAAGAAAAAGTAAATAAAACTAGAGTTGCTTCGTTTCATCCGCGCTTGATTGCACCTTTTCCTGAAGCATCATTAACATAAAGTTGCTCATGAATAAGGATGAGTTTAAAATTTTAAACTCACGCCATTAAAAATGCCACCTAGCTTATGGGTGCACACGCTGTACAGGATCTAATCCATTTTTTCCCCATTTTTTCGAAATGTTTTTTTAAATGCAAAACCCCGGCGAGGAACGCCAAATTACATTTCTCGATGCAAACGAGTGCAAATTCATCCGAGGAGAAGTTTCTGTTCTGCATTTTCGAGATAAACTCGAGGCGTCTGAAAGTCTGTGCCGGAGATATGAAATATGCGAAATAAATATACAAAGTTAATATCACGAGCACGAGATCGTGTATATACAGTATAATAAATGCTACAAATGCATATACGCATCTGCACGCTTGATAAAGGGGAGTATAGCTGCATTTTATCACGCTAGACGATGATACGACGATGATTACATAGATGAATATATGACGGTATATATTGCAGTGTCAAGCCGTGCACTTAGCGCGATATTTGCTTCAGTAATTTACAGCACGAACGAGAATATATATCGCTTAACCGAACTTGCTCATATTTTCAAATCCATGAGAAATTCGGCAGAGGGGCATTAAATGTTTGAGCATTGATAAAACCATAAAGATCGACTTTTACACCATATGTTTCCCTATATCATCATCGCCAAGAAATATGGGATAATGAAACAGACCCATCTAGTGGCTTCTTTGCAAAGCTTTAATGCAACTGGCAAAATGTTGCAGTAGTGCTGAGTACTACACGCTTGTGAGGCGACGCTTAAGTGGCACGGTGCAGCTCCACCAAGTGACACTCCTCTGATGCAGGGTATCGGTTTCTCGCAGAGTAGCACAATATTGCACATTGATGTAGCATGCTGTTTGAATGAAGAAAACATCTAAAGGTATCTATAGGGCATCACTAGCGCGAGCCTCGTCCACCAAGTCCCATGCATCCACACTACGAGATACTGTAATCGGTATTGGAGATTTTGTTTAGAGAATAGCTAGATCAGTAATTACAAAAGTGAACTAATTTGCATTAATTCTTCATAGCTAGTCCCAATCAATTGGATTTTGAAAACCAAAATTGCCCGAGCCCGCAAAGTGATTTAGCAGATGAATGAACATCAATGGAAATCCACAGGACTAACAAATATTTTAATGCTCTAGAATATAATGTATGCAATCGCGGTGATTTGGAACCCTGATGACATCATTAGTTTTGTTTTCTTTTATTAGATAATTTGTGCTACTATTGTGCCATCCCTCAAAAACGTGCATCTATGAAACTCTTTCGAAAGATTCCCCCATGCCAAGCTGATCCAATTTTAAAGCTAATTTTCATTATCTGCAGCAGACCTTTTGAACAGAATAAAGCAGACAATTAAAAAAAAATTTCCAATGAAAACTAGGAATCAAGCTATATATATATATATGATGGTATGACAGTTTAAAAGCACCGAACAAGAAAAAATAACTTTTTTTTTGAAAATCTGAAAAACGTCTCCCATCGTTTAATTGTCAATACGTACCAAAGATAACGACGTTGTTTAAAAAGTTCGTTGCATTTGAAAGACGTTAAGTGCATTTTCTTGTATCTTATTTCGTCGTCTTTTATCTGGAAATTCTTTGTTCTTTAACTAATACTAATTCACATGCAAGGCGCATTTGTTTTTCTCCCCCACGCAAGCAAACGCATATTGTTTGCGCATGTTTTGTGCGCACACGCAGGAACGGATACCATCATCACATTTGACAGCAATGAAATTCGGCTATAGCGAATTCATACGCAGCCGTAATGAGCTAAGTGCAACAAAGAAAACACAATATACCCGGGCCGTGTGTCAGTTCCAACAATGGCTTGTTTACTTTTAAAAGCCTATTTCTAAAGTACAGCTTCTAGTTTTCCTCAGCTTTTACACGTAGGCTACATTATATCAATAGGAATAATAATCATCTCTTGGATCCCCGGGACATCCAACAATAATAATTACGAGATGAACGTATTTCGCATTCCTCGAATGAACATGTACTTGACGGGTTTACTATTGACTGGTTTTATTTCAGGGAATACAAAGAAATAACGCACGTTGAAAATTGTACCAAGAACAGAAAAGCCAGAACTGTCTCATGCTCTATTAGAATTGCACATGACGTGCCCCCAGCAATGCATGATGTGCTTGATTAAAAACTTTAAATTGTGTACTTTTTACGCATATTTCCTTAGCCAGGCCACGGTCGAATAACATTGAATTCTATATACATAGTTGGTTGGTTGAATATGCATGATAATCTGCCTTAATCATGATGATCATCGAATTGTACTGAATGACAGGAAACCACTAGTGGTTTGATGAACTAGTATTTTGGAGCTAGTGCATACGTTCATTATTTCAGATAAAAGAAGTCATTTGAATAAAATATTGCCCAATTAAATTTGTAATGGCAACTTTACTTTTCTATGCTTTTTATAAGCTTTTAGCAAACAAAGATACTGCTGTCTGACATTCGCAACTCAACAGTACTTTTCTCTTAATGCAAAGCCGTTTTTTATCCTCTGGAAAAAAAATAAAAATAAGCTTCGTAGAAAGCAGCTATTTTCCGCTCACTTAGTTCCCTATTGTAAGTGAAATATCGGTTTCCTTGTCGTCTGGGTCCGCAGCGCATGTTACTTTTTGCAATGACTTATGTTCCGGCATTTGTCTTGCACGCTTGCACCCAAATAAATGGACAAAGATTCTCCTCAGACGGTTCGGTGCCAGAGTTTTCACGTATGTCATCATGTGTGACGTAATGCTCCCAAAAATAAACCATGGAAGTATTACACCCAAATAGAGGCTCTGGGGTTGAAGTGCCATGGCTTCCTTTTCCTTTTTTTTCAAGATTCTGGATTTAGTTCGTCTCATATGACCACATTGTTTTCGTTCATCGTCCTTGCACACATTGTATTTTTTTTTTACAACGTGTACTTCTCTTATCTGCTTCCTTATACAGTACATCTTTTATCACATCACAACTAGAAACTGACGTCAGATCTTAGCATTCTAATGCCTGATTACCACTAGGCAGAATGAGCATGGAAATAGAAATTCGTCTGCTCGAGCTGCTACAGATTTGCTGATTGCTTATTCCCACAGGGCAGCATTTCATCAGCGGAAAACATAAAGCGCTCTAGCTAATAACGTGCAAAAGATAATTCAATTCTCCGCACATATACAAATGGATGCTCCTATAAATATAGTAAGATGCCAAAGAACGTAGAAATGCATTTGTTAAATAACGGACGCATTTGATAACCTTCATCAATGTTGCTCCACTGTTGGTTATGGACGACATCTTGGAATGCGCATGCGTCAAACCGGGCGCAAGCAGAAGAAATAGGACCAGGTTCTAAATACAAGCTAGCAGAAATTCGGCTGAGCTGTAGCGCCACCTACTTAGGGCTAAAGACAACTTGGCTTCCTGTTGTACAGGATATCTTTAAATTAATGCACATTAATTGTCGTAATTGTCATCCTGCTGTATTTAGGATTTGCACTTTGAAGTAATTGACCATGAAAGTGTGATAGCCTCTCACAATAATCCAATTTTCTAACTTTTCATAATAAAGCTTGGAACATGCACAATATAAAATATAACAAAAAACGCTTACCCGAATTTCTTCCAGTTGAGCCCTGACATAGTCCGCTCTCGCGGGTTGGTCCGATCCAGCAACAGGAAATGACCCCACGTACTGAAAAAAAAATTAAAAAATGGTAATTTTGTTCGCTTTGACATTCTGCAGTATCATTTTTCTACTCTCAAAAAGGCCTGGTCAAACTACTACGAGAACCGATTGATGTAACTAAAGATGATACATATTAGACAGTAAACATTAAACGTCTTGAAAAGCTGATGACGACATCAATACTATTCGAACAGGAAGGAACGAAACGGCTGATGTAACAGGTATTCGACTCCCTTAAGGGTGATTGGCTACCAGAGTTAATACACAAGATAGGATAATTAATGCATAATTTGGATTGCTCAGCTGACCTAATCAGATCAAAGGGCTGAATATGTTTGTGCCGCAATACCGCTCTCATCGAAGAGTGGACAAATTCGTTGGGGGATGAGAGCAATTGGGGATAAGCTGAAGAGGAAATGAGATGACTTCATTTCCCTCCGTAATTTCATGTACCCATCGGTTCTTCCAATCAATCGATACCAAGGGGGATGCTGCGTGCCCCTAAGAGTTTTTAAATCACGATTATTGCGCACTTAATCCATCAAAGTCTTAGGGGTGAGACGAGGACTCTCGAGGCCTATTGGCCCAACTCAATTTAAAGGAGAGCTTGCCTTTTCAATTTCTTTAATCTATTCATGCCCCGATTTCCCATCTAATCTCAATTAAGTCCTCCCTCAGCGTTAACCTCCGAATGTTGTCGCGCTAGACGAGAGCTTAGTTTTAGACGCATTTCACCCATTTGCAGTCGAACGAAGATCTATTTAGTCGATCGTGTACTACCCAGGGATTACCGGGATCCTTCCCCGAAACCAATAGATCAAAATGTCTAGCCCGCTCCAGGTTCAATGAATATTAATCGTAATGGGGAGCATGCTTGGGGCCCGAGCCAATTTGAAAATGTCGGCAGAATTCGTATATACTTTACATGAGCCACAGTATTTACCCAGTTTTAAAACAAACGCACATATGTAACCAAGAAGACCACTTTGAGTAATTGAAGCATCTTGCACAGAGGAATCAAAAATCCTCGCTCGAAGAATTGTATAAAAAAGTTTAAAAAAGTTACCTCCTGGCCAAATCGCGCCAATTCGAGTGATTTTTTAGGAATCAAAAAGTTGTCCGATCCGAATATAAAAATTCAAAACAGATGTTCGAAACTTGAAGTCTCTTTCACGGCAACTTAATCAAAGTGTTCGTAAACAAAAACTTGTTGCTTCAATTTGAGGAAATTTATTGTTATTGTTAAGGCCGTCACACACGTGGAAAGTTATATCTGAAAACATGGCACGTTTGGACGTGTCCGAAAAGTCAAGCGCATACTTCTGAGCATTTTACTGACCATAACTTTTAAAAAGGAAATTTTCAAACTGAAAGTAATTAGACTTCATTTATGTTTTTATAATTGAGAAATTTTAACATTTCATTTCTAGTAATTCACATTCTAAAAAACAAAAGTTTTTGAACATGCCGTATTTCCAGATATAACTTTCCTCGTGCGTTTCATACATTAAATTGAAATCGTTTTTAGTTTAAATATTTTATATGATCTCAACCATTTGTTCCAGAACTCAAACCTTATTTTGCTCATGTAGGCTACTCCTAGAAAACGAATTTGTCTGTCGGTTCATCATTTGAATTCGATAACTAATTAGTTATCTAATTAGTTGCTTATAAGCATCTCATGAACTAATATTTCTACAATTGTATGTATTTTGCGGTCACACAAATAAAAAATGCAGATGGTGCTACCCCACAACTTCAAAAAGCATAGCTCCAGATGGCGTTGTAAGTTGTCCAAAATGGCCATGAATTGAAAGATGGGAAAATGTCTGCTATAGAATTCAATCGTTAGCGCAGTTTAACACAAAAATATTACAAAGCTTTTACAGATTATAGCGAGTGGAAAATATATCTAAAATACCCTTATTTTAGATACGGCCATACAGCCGTACACTTCACGTTTTGCTCTCTCATTTTTAAATCAAAAACTTGTCATAATGATAAAACAAAATCTGATGCGAAGCTTTCAATCAGATAGTTGAAAATCAAAAAAATGTGACATCTATATCTAAGGAAAATTGATTTTTTTTGCAAAATTTCTTTAAACAATTGTCTGCCATGGTCATGGCAGAGCGACCATTTTGAATAACCTAATCGATTCGATAAGAGATGATTGTTTTGACATTGATAGACAGAATCCGAACAATCTGAAAACATACAATCGCCGTCTCTATTATTCAGAATGTCATCCTCGCTATTATTGATCCGACACATTTAAACTGTCACCCAAATCGTAAAAAGAACATAAAATTCGTCCGGCTTCACGCGCGCAAAGTAGGCTGTACTGAAATAAACAACTAAAATGTTCGTAGATGGAGTCAGCAAGGCACCAGAGGGGGAAAATTTACACATTTTATTACTTTTTTGGCGAATTATAATTTAGGGATCTTAATTGCATTACTGCTATACGGAATAAGCATTGATCGAAATAAAGCGACTGCAATGAAGGGGTACCATGCATTATTGAAATTAATTTTATGCATTTTATCACAATGCATCTCTAAACATTTTTAAATGATTTTCAAGTAAGCGTTGTAACTTGAGAACAATGCGTTTTGCATTTGCCATAGTATCATTTTTTACATCTAGAGAAAGCTCAGCCTTATATATGCCAACAAGGGAAAAATACAACACTAATATACAAAAACACCACAGTAAGAGGTTACTCTACATTAGTTTTGATGGCGGATTGCTGAATAATGGATTGAACTTTAATTACTGCAAATGCATATTATCACAATCAAGAATATCTATTGCATTTCCAGTTACGCATATGGCTTCCGTATTTCCCGAAACACACGCATAAATCGATTTAAGGAAAAAAAAAATGGATTTCTAAATTCAAAATAGAGGAGCTGACATTGCAAATTTGTACCAACACGGTTCAATAATTTATTGACAAAAAGCGTCACAGCATTTGCATTCGGCCTCAGGTCTTTTAATGAAAACAAATTTGTGCGAAGATAATTACCGTTTCTTGATGGATTAACTGTGCGTGGATGCAAAAGTTAAATTAACCTATATGACAAGACCAATAAAACTGCTCTAGGATTCGAAAATTTAAATGAGAATCTCATCAACACGCTGGAAATCCGATAAAGAGCAGAGGATAGAAGTGCCATCGCGGTGGATAAAAAAAAACAGCGTGTTTGCGAAAGTCATTTCATTATCAGAAAATACTGTTTGACATTTTTTGTTTGATCAGGAAAACCTTGATTAAAACCGCGTATTTCTGCATTACAGATCGAGGGTTAATATATACTGAAAATAGACGGAAGTGAAGAAGCTTCGCGAATTTTTCGCAGTCTCAAGACTACTATATGAAAAGTGAAACCTCGTCGAAACGACTGAGCAAACAAAGTTGGCTTTACGAGTGTTTACACTCATCAAGCAGCAATTTCAATTAAGATTAAACGTGTGCTGCTACATGGGCTTATGTTTATCGAAAACGTACGGAAAGAGGGAGCTCGTGTGGAAAATAATTCATTAATATGGCAACGCTTAGAAAAGAGCCTCTTTTTCCACTTCAAAGTCTTTCGAGTTTGCCTCGGCCAATGATATGCTTGACTGAAGCAGAAAGTTTGCTAACTTTCCAATAAATGAAATTCGGACAAAGTTTGTAAGTTGTTCTCATTAGCTGTGCGTCGTTGAAAATAATGTAGTTTAGTTTATTTTACGACTAAGCTAGATTCATCGTCCAAGTTAAGCCCATTTAGGTAAAGAATTCCGAAATTTAATATTGGTAAACCAGGTATAGCCAAATTGTGCTTCAGCGCATAAAATATTCCAAAAATATAACTTAGTATGTTAAACTATACATTCAATTTTCATATTATCATTGATGTTGCTTATCACATTTACAGTAGTAATGGCGAATTTCACTTGTCCAAAAAGAGTACACGCGGAGCACCCGAGTGTACACTTGGGTACTCCCGGAGTGCATGGCCCTGGAGTACACTCGGAGTACCCAAGTGCACAC
>JAQGBX010002645.1:0-19721 GCA_034698745.1 Megaphyllum sjaelandicum | reverse complement strand
CTACAAGGTGAGGCATAAGTCTGTAAAGTCTTGTTGCGCCTCCTGCCTGCAATAGTGCCGATTTAACAGACTTATGCTTCACCTTGTAGTTGGTTTTCCAGTGCAACCACTGGAAAACAAGTCCAACGTGAACGCAGCCTATTAAAATAGCTGTGCTTATAGTTTTTCATGCCTGCCTGTCACTGACATTTTAGTAGTCGTTATATCCATAAATCAAACTAAAATCACGTGACCTATACCTTCCGTATATAACGAAATATAGATTGCCAATATAATTAGAAAAATGCATTAGTCTCAAATTCTTCTCCCACCCTCATCCCCCCCAATATTATGACGCAATTCATGAGTGCCACAAAATGAGTGCGCTTGAGCATGTAATATCAAAAATACAGACAAACAAAAATCGTTCGATTTTTATTTGCGATAGCAAAGAATCGGGCTGTATCGGACGTACACTGTATAATCCCCATATTTGACTACTGTATATAAAATACAATAAGTATCATGCGCATTGGCAGCTTTAAATCGAGATAGACGTCAGCATGCAAATTGGTGGCTCGTTGCTGGGTAATGGCGCCTGAAAACAGCTGCAGATATAGCGGGCGCCAAAAACTTTTGCCTTTCCACTATTCGTCCAAACTAAACCTTATTTTATATGTAGCCTATACAAGGACTCGATCGGCGCGGCGTCGCGAACAGTCACATCAAGAAAAATGGCCCGAAATGACGCAAATCGAGATGCCATTTCCCCCTTTAGGAGCCATTCAAAAAGGGCGTTCTCAAAATTTTCCTAAAATTGGACCCTCCCCCCCCCCCTTATCCTTTATGCATTGTGTCCGGTCAATCATGGCCCATCCCTCCCGCCATTCAGACGTCCGAAACTTTAAAAAAAAAATGTATTCGAGAAATTTTGCAAATTTGTACTCGGAAAGCGTAAATTTTGTACCCTGAAAAAGGTTGAGAATTTGGCCAACTTAATTGTCCTCAGAATCTGTTGGAAATTTTGCAAGTTTCTCCTCGGAAACTGTTGAAAATTTTACAAATTTGTACTCGAAAACAGCTGAAAATTTTGAAGATTTGTACTTGGGTGAAAACGTGGAAAATTTTACAAATTTGTCATCGGGAAAACTGTGAAATTTTTGCAAATTTGTTCTCGAGAAAACGTGGAAAAATTTGAAAAGATGACCTCGTACAAGATTGACAATTTTGCATAGGAGGGTTAGCCATTTTGCTTTAATTTTTGGTACAGTTATACAATATATATTGCATTACTTGGACAGAAGGTTGTGATTGAAAAGGTACGTGATTTTAGGGTTTAGTTCAACAATACACGAGCAAAATACATATATACTGCTATTCTGACTAATAGCTCAAAACACAAAAATTTTTCATTTTGAACGACTTCTTTGGGTTTACATTTCAGTAAACTGTACAGTACACATACAGTATATACAAATATTAACTTGGCTTTTGCTTCGAGTGTATCATTTGTCGTCGTTCGTTGCTGTTTTGTCCAAGCAATAAAGTGCCACATCTTGGTTTTTATGTAACCTTCGAGATTACGCAGACCGAAAAAAAATAAAAAATACATATGAAAAAAATCGTTTTGCCGCGGCAAAGCTGCATCCGTTTTCGAAATTTTTCAAGAAACGCTTAATAAAAACCCCGATATTTTTTGTTGATGAAATGTTTTGTTAGTTTCGATATTGCCGTTCATCGTGCGCTTCATCCGGATAAGAAGGTAATATAGATAAGGAAGCTTAGGCAATTCGACGGAAGATATTCATGAAGCTTGATTACCGCATGCATCAAAAGCCAGAATAGTCATCCTGAGACTCGTTCCAGATTTCACTGAAAAAAAAAATTACTTTCCGAGGTATAAATTTATTTTTGGCTCAAATTTGGCGTGAAATATTTCAAACAGAGTTAGTAAAGAAAAGTTTAACGTATCCCATCACAACCATCCTTTCTCCAGAGTATGTTATGCATCAACTGCGCAAATGATTTTTGGTTCCAATCAGGGGCAACATTGGCTGTTGCGAGGGTTTAGGCAACCTAATTTACACTTATAACTTCATTGGCAAATGTAATTGGTTGCGTAGCAACAGCCGCCGAAAATTGGCATCCGGTCTTCAGTATCCTATCTAAAGTTACGATTGAAAATGTGCGACAAAAATTGAATCAGGAATTCCGATTTCGCTTTCAATTATTAGTATTGCCTCAGTATTATTGATTAGCCTATATCGGTAGTTTTTAGCCCTATACGATATCGATTTGTGCAATCCAATAAATGGGTGGCTTCACGGCAATGAAGTCAGTTTTTTAGTCATTTCCTGCTACAGTATCTTGAAAGAAACAAAAGTCGAAGGTACTGCGTTTACTTTAAGTTGATTCAAATGAAAAGAGGATCGAATTTTAAAAACCTTCTTCTCAATGGGTACGTGCACGGTGAAGCTTATTCCAGTCGCTTGCCAACCGGTTTCGAACCAGTGTCGCGTAGTGGTATTGCTGACTCTTACCACTAAGCGACACTGGTTTTCAAGCGACTGGAACAAGCTTCACCGTGCACGTACCCAAAGGAGAGATTGCTCATACTTGTCATATATAATGAACACTCACTTTTTTGAGGAAATGCTCAACCTAGCCCCAAACAAGATGCATGCTTGTAATTCTGAGAAAATGTTCCTAACCACTGAACTATAAAGTAGTTTTTAGCCAAGTTCGTATTAATTCTGAAATCATTTTTTTTTACTCGGGTTTCAAAACAGGGTGATTTACTTCAATTTACGCAAAGTGACATGGCATTACAGTTAAACTCGAAAACGGCCGATGCAATTCAAAGTTGTGGCGTCCACGCCCTGTCAGCTTCATCCAGCATTATCGTTGTTCTGGCTAGTTCTATACTTTTAATCAGATTAATTGCACGAAGCGAGTTTGATCGAGTATCGATCATGAACAGAACCCATATGGAGCATTTGCCAGACGGATGAACAACATTCTGCTCCAGAGAACACGCGAGATGCTACCGGGAATCGGTCGCAAAGACGCTAAGAGAATGAAAGAGTTTGGCATTTTACCTGGTGCATTGAGGGAATTCAACCTGTCGTTGACGGACACGGGCGAAGCAATTTGAATACTGGGTTGGGAATCGGAGGTGCACATGGTCCCGGCTGACCCCGAGCTGGTCAGCGCTCCGTTCTGGTGCTGCGGTTGACGCAGGGTTCCTCCGACGCTGGACGTCCCGAAAGCGGACGAGAAGGAGCCGAGGAGGCCGGTGTTGCCCAACGGCGTGGCGGCCAAAACGACCAAATCTTCGTTGGAAATGACCGGCGACGACGACTGACGGATGGGTTTCAGAAACGGCGTTTTGCTCATCAATTCGTTCTCCATAGTTTTTCGGTTGGAATCGTTAAGCTATGGCACTGGCACCCCGACACGGAACTAAGGCACTCGGGACTGCACTCGGGGTGCTCCTCTTCATCGGAAGTTCCGCCTTCGTCGTCAGCCGCTCTGGAGCAGGAGGACGTCCGTCGCCCGCTCGACACCACCAGAAGCCCGTCGTCTTAATGCGTTCATATCGGAAACTCGACTTGTTAGAAAGCACTCGAAAAGCCAAGTGATAGGAAAATATCGCTCGAGAAGAGTCCAAACAAGGTTGGCAAAAGCCGAAAAACTAAACCCCGCCTGGGGTGCATCGCGTGTGCTCCCATCGACTGGTATATTGTTTCGGGAGGAAAAAGAAGAAGAAGAAGAAAAAAAAGATAGCGCCGGGGGTTTCTTCAGCATTCAGCAGCCGCACGCACGCGTCTAATGTGTGGGCCAACCACATTGGATTTCTCACCATTGTGGCGCCACTCCACTGGATCGGCGAGGGAGGGAACAAAAAATCGATACCAGAAGAACGAAAGTGTATAGCGTGGCGGGATTCGATACGTTTTCGGTAATCTTTGCTTTTCTAAGAATTCTCCGACGGACTCGAGCGACCTTGCACGCGACGACGTCACGGAGGCGGTGGGGGGGCTGTGACGTCACGGTGCACCTCACCCCCTTCCTCACCCCCCCCCCCCTTCGAGTAATCCACGAACGCTCCCTCGGTGGCGTCAATGACCATACGTGTTTGACCCGCACATGCACGTTGCATATCGACGTCCGAAGCTATTTGTTTTAGGACTGACTCGTTTCGTTCATTTACTTTGGATTTTTGTTTTGTAAAAATACGTATTGAGCTTAGCTAGGCACGTGACTCTTGCACATTGACGACGCAAATGGAATTTAAAAATATTTTTGTTTTTCTAAAATGGTTACGGTATTATGCCCTGAAATGCTGCACTAAAATGTATTTCTTTCATTTTGCTATATACTGTACATGTAGATGTAGCCTACTATAGATGTACAACGAGGATTCTTCAATCGCACCATAGGCTAAGAACCATACAAAACTTTTAAATTAAGAGTGATAATTTATGTACCACCAGCGCCAACCAGCGGCACACAATTGGTAATGCCTTTAAATGACCAATTGTTTGCCCGCTGGTTGGCGCTAGTTGTAAAAAATTATCATTCTTAATTTAAAAGTTTTGTATGGTTCTTAGCCTTACTCCGCGCTAAATTAGAAGTAACACACCTCAAAAATCTTTTAATTTTTTTATAGAAGACGGTACTAAGTCAAGCAATGAGTTTCGGTATTATTCAGTAAAAATGAAGCATCTTAAAGCTCAGATTCAGTTAAATGAACGTATTGTTGCCTTATTTCATCAAGCATTAATTGCCTTATCTCAAAAAGATAATTGTTGAATTGTGTTAATTCTGAAGCAGGAGTACGATTATAGTGTCGATTCCTGATGAAAAACAGAATTAAACATCGCATTTTTTTTTAAAAAAAAATTAGTTAATTCTCCATTTATCTTTCATTTATTTTCACTCATCGCATAACTATCTTCATCAATATTTACCGGATAAACTATTGTCGAGTTGAGTCCATATCAAAGTATTCGTGACATAAATTTTCGTTTACGTCAAATCAACGTCATCTTCTGCGTCATTTCATTCAAACGCATGAACCGCCAAAATGCCAATACTTCACAGCAAGACCTCAAACGATTCACTTAATTTGACCAATTTACTGAAATATTGCTCATGCGCGTGCACTGTACTGGATAATTATTAGTTCTGTAATCACCCACGCAATAAACGGTTGTTAAATTTTAATTGATTACAAAAAATGGCCTGTGTTTATATCTCTAATTGCTCACTAACAAAGCTTTAACAGAGGCTATTACCAGGAATTATATTAATTGGATCTTAATGAAGAGATTAATTCCATTATTGTACTAATTAAAACAAATAGTGAGGCGCTAAATTAAAAATAGATTTCTCGAATATACTGTATGATAAATTTATAATTTATAGCTGAATTACTGTATGTGTGCTTTTTAGTAGTGATTACCTTAATAATTTCAAGCAAGTGTGCTTTGATCACAATCCAGAAAAGCAACGAAAATAAAAATGGAATAATTTCATTTTTCAAATCTGCATATCCTAGTTTTTATTAGAAAAAACTAATTACAGCTATCAATATAAGCATCGTTATTTTAATTACTCGAAATTTTGTAGAGTTTCTGCTGTACTACATTTTTAAATATTTTCAACGAGTATTATACTCAGAAGATTATACTTGCGAAATTTTATAAGAAAGTATGCGATTGAATTCAAATCAGGTTTCCCGCCTTTTATTTAATTTCCCTTGATACCTAGCGTTAGGTAGGGTTAGAGGGTGAGATTGTGGCGCCATCTTTACTACAGCTGACGCAGCATTTGAAATTTTACGCAGAAAGCCTTGTCGCGTGTACTTTCGTTGCTCGAAAATACTACTACGAATGGAGAAAGTGACCCTTAACCCACCGAAAGGTAAACGTTGGGTTACCTTGCCTCATCAGGCACCGTTCCCAATACCAATAGGCTCTTTGATTGGCCATGAACCTAATAGGAACGACTGGCACGTGTTTAAAGGTCATCTCCAAGGCAATGGTGTTTGTATAATTGACCCCAACCACGTGGAATCACTGGCGTACATGGTGAGATAATGAAAACACAGTGATGAAAATGTTTGGTTTTCAATGTTTATTGTTCGGGAGCGGAAATAAGAGATGTAGAAAAGCTATGCATTCCCAAATTCTAAGCTAGATAGATTATAACAAACTGTGGCGTGATGAAAAACATGAATTTCTTTTTTTGAAGGAAGACTTTATTTCCTACAGTATATAATTAATCCTCTGTATTTTTAAATTTTTAACTATATGGCGCATAATGCCTCCCACAGATCAAATTACATTCGATTAAGTCATTAGAGAGCTATAGCTAGTTGAATAGCCGGTCTACAATATTAATTATTATTATTTTTTTAAAGTAATTACTGACATACTTTTTTTACTGATTCATGATACTGTAGATCACAAGAATAATTTTTCTAAAGATCAAGGGTCTGCCATGTACTTACATGTACATAGGTTTTTTTTTAATTTACAAGGAAAATAAAGAAACGACATGTCCTCGATAATTTTTTAATTAACGTAAACACATGCTAGATAAATTTCTGCAAAGAGAAAATTAAAAAAAAGCAACCAACTCTGTTTCATTTAATTCAACATGAAATGAGCTAGCTGGAACATTTTTATAAACAATTAAGGCAGTACTCTCTCTGAAACGAAATAATTTTTAAAGATTTCGATATATAGCGGTTTCAATCGTAAATTGTGTTAAGATACAAATTCTGGTTTCATCATACTCATGGTGTACTGTATTTTAATTACGCCACCTGCATTTGAATACGTCGATTGTGCAAGCCTACCTGGTTTTATGTTAATTATAACTTGTTACTTCCTCGGACACCAGAATAATATTTAATGTACACTGTGGCCTACATGTACTGTATAATAATCCAGTAAATCCACGCTGTTTTCGAAGGCATAGCACACAGATACATTTAGTATTTTAGGTACTTTGCGATATAATTTCCTCATGTAATTCTCATATGGCACAACTACTGTATTTTCATGCACATTTGTCAAGTTCCTTATTGGATCGAGTTAAGGAAATCGAAACAATCCTACCTGGTATCTGCGTGTAATAATGGCAATATGTCCTACAATTCTGTCCCATGTTTATCGGCTGACCCTCGTAATGTGTGTGTCTGCGCAGTGTTAGCGAAGCTACATTACATTAGTTTGTAAATGTTCCGTTGCATGTACCTTATTGCCACCTTGTGATCAATTTGTTGATCAATTACTAAACAAAATGCAAAAAAAAGTCCCTTTGCATGGCTTACATTAGTAATTTTCCACTATAGACTTATAGGTTACTGTATATCCAGAGTATGAGCATAGTACGCTAACTGGAAAGCCACAAGTAGCCTACACAAACCGATTGTGTAGGCCGTCGCAACCATGTTATTATTCATAGGAAATTATCGACAACTGTGTGGTGGACTATTTCCTCGCATCGAGTACTGGCTTATTGATTTAAAAATGTGGCTTGAAAGTTTCTCTGTGCCACTGCTCCAATTTCAGCGATCAATAAACACGGCAGGAGATATCGCAAGCTGGACATTAGTTTATACGAGTCCCTCTGGGTTCCTTAAATTGATTATTTTGTGTTTTTTGCATGAAGTTCAATCAAAATTCTAAAATACTGTCAACATTTCGGGTTTGTTCATAATCGTGGTATCATTTTTGGAATTTAATAACAAATTGTATATAAAATTTTATAATAATTTGTATCAGTTGTAAACAAGCTTGTAACCCAGATAAAATGTACAAAACTTGGGCAGAAAACAACAATTGTCACTTGCATCTTATTAAGAATATAATTTGCTTTTCTTCGTGATCTGCACACATTTCTGATTAAATAGAAATAAAATAGACTGGTTGAATTTGAAACAATAAGGATTGGAAACAGCCAATTTTACTCTGTATTTATAAAAAAAATCAGATCATTTAAAAGAGCAGCGTTTTTGTTGAGATATGCTAGGAACTCAAATGTGTACATGACTGTGGGTTATCTATTTTTTAACTAAAGCTCCAGCCTGGCCAAATATAAACTCACAGGATAATCTTTCAATGTTAGTAAATTTCTTTAATGCCTTTTTGTGTATGTAGGGCTTTTTTGGAAACAGTTTATCAAGAAGAGTCACATCCAACAAAGGACAGTATAAAAATGAATCAGCCGACGTCATGGCTGTACAGGGGTAAGATTATCAGTTTATCACATTGCAAGCTGGACGTTTAGTATTTTAAAGCAAATGCTCAAAAGAATTGGGTTCAAAAGTTTTTGAAGGCCCAACCTAAAGTCTGTTTTATTTCATTGGAAATTTGCATTTTAGAGATGACGTTCAGCATGAACCAAAAGATGCACAAAATGATCATCATTCTGCTTTCAAGCATTGTGCAGTTTCTGAAACAGAAGTATGTTTACTTATTTTAACAAATAAATAATTACAATAACTTTTGATGTTTGACTTTTACATCCTTAAAATTTAGTAAAATCCTAGATAAAGTTTGAACTATATTAATATGTTTTCTGAGAAACGAAAGCGATTTCATGTCGCATTTTTCTGCTTTTTCCGTTTAAACTTAATTCTAAGTGCCCTTCAATGGAAATTGCTCCGGGGAGTGAATCCGAACAATGTGAGGAGGAAAACATCACATCAATTCCAGAGGTTCCAAAATTATCTCAATTTCAAAATATGCTAAACCTGTCAGCAGTGGAGGCATTCTTTTTATCGTTTGGTTTAGGCTGCTTGTTGGTGACAGATAATAATAAGGTAAGAAGTATTACCAGACGCATGATACAATTACCTAATAACCTCCTCAACTTAATTTAAATTTTTCTTTTTATAGAAAATTCTAAATTTAGAAGAAATGTGGAAATACTTCTGTAGCCAAGACTCTCTATTTGTCTATAAATATGTTGCATACCATCATTTTCGAAGCAAAGGCTGGGTAGTAAAACCTGGTATTAAATTTGGGACTACGTATGGTAAGATTCATCATATAAACTTATAGAGTTCATGATATTATGACCTGGGACTTGTTTAAGAAATGGATTAGATTAGGTCTTAATTTCAAATTTAAATTTTGTCAAGACACCAGAAGGTGAGAATGCGTGTGGACTTACTAACATTTGTGCATGCAAATCCCCCACACAGGATCCATTTATTAAATTTGATCACATTTCAAATTCCAAGACTGACATCGATTCAGTCCATTTTCTGGGGGAATTCTATAGCAATTTTTCGACAAAATGAACTAACTACATCTTCGATGCAATTTTTTCTTATATATAACGAAAGAAAATAAATAGGAATTAAATCATTTCACATTTTTAAGCTTCATGCATGTTCATTTAAGATAATTTACAACCTATTCAAAATTGTCTAGAAAGAAGTAACCCAGATACATACCTGTGCATTTATACAGATGCATATTTTGTTATCTTCCCTAATAGTTCTTTATAAACAAGGTCCTCCTTTCTACCATGCTTCATATTCAGTGATGGTCAAACCAGTGGAGGGGGAAGCGCTCACCTCAATTCCTAACGTTCCAGAGACATCGACATCATGGACTTCTCTTGCTGGTCTGAATAGGATTACCGAACATGTGGCAAAGGTTAGCTACACGTACATCATAGGTACAATTTAATTGCGTAATTACATAAAAAATTAATGTCTGAAAATTATTCTTTTAGGAATTACTATATTGCTATGTAGTACGACCCACAAGCCTGAGTCAGCATGACTTACTCTCTCCTGTTTGCATTTCTAGATTTGAAGTTAAGGTACATGTACCTTGTATATCATATCATTCGTACTTGTCTCGATTTCTTTCATAGCTAAGTTTTGTGCACTGAAAAATATGTGATTATCTTTTAGGAAATTTTAATAAGAAGATGGGTGTCTTCGGAAGAGAGAACCGAAAATGAAGACAAAATTTGAAACATAGTTGTCTATGTTAATAAAAGATTTCAGGAAGGATGAACGATATGTACATAGTTTTGAGTTTAGATAATAAATTATTTTTCTATTTATACATTTCATGGAGCTATTGCATCTTTAATTAAAACTAAATTATTTAGCCATGTTTTAATATATTAAAAGCTTTCAAAAGTCTGAAAGACTAGTTGAATGATGGATTACACCCCCCTACCACATGGTATTTATTTACTGATAGTAGGGTACTGAGTTGAATTGAATTGAAGACCTTACTGCATATTATAAATATGCAGTAAGGTCTTGAACTTTCTGACTTAAACTAAATTATTTTAAAATAATTTTAATATTGGACAGATAGTTGTTGCATTGATGTTTTGCAATGATTTGTTAAATAACCACAATACAATTTCGTTTCAATGTGCAACATATGTATTTGACAAAGTCTTCTAAGTTAATACAATTTTTTCTAAATACAAACAATTTCTAATTAAAACTATTTCCATAGGTTTTTTCAATAACACGTGCATATTAAGTTTCTAATTTTTATTTTCCCAATAGTAATACCATGTTTTCAAATGGAGTACTGAATATTTTGCAACATGCAAATGGTATATGGTACGCAGTTATAAAGATACCTGCAAAAGGATTTCAGATTTTTCATAGTATTGATTGTTCTTCTTTTTGCATTTCAGATGATTGATGTGTGAAAATGATATCATGTTTTTGTAAAAAAATCGCTTAACCCTGAAGACAGGTTTACTTATTATTTTACACAAGCAACTATCATACAGATTTTAGTTAATATTACTGCATGTACAGTATTTGTGCAACTTGTGTTTATATGAAGAAAGGCAGGATAAAGGGAAAACTGTAAAATTGAAAACCATATTAAATAATTATTGTTTATGTCAAATCAATTTGTTATTTTAACTGCGTATTTATACACATTTATGGAATTTTCTTATACCATAGATATCTGTACACTGAGCAATAGAATTTTAGACATTTAACAGTCATTAAATGTGTATTTCTCCTAGTTTTATATCTAGGAATTTTACAGCCTATCAAGTTGGTGCTTTACAAACGTATCCTAACATGTGTTTCACATGTGCATAACAATCTCACATAAACAATAATTATGTAATATTTTACTAAGTTCAACATGATAATTTTTTCTTTTTATCTAACTGATTTTTTTTTTCTCACAATATTTTCTAACTTGATTAAAATTCCACCATTTTTCATGGATCAAACAAGTCTTCCATAATTAAACTTCACAATATTCTTAAAATATAATAAACTATAAAACTCATACAGTTAAATAACTGTTGCATCATAACAATTAAAATAAAAAGATTTTTGATATATATATAAATTTATATATATTAATATAAATGTGCCCAAAAGGAGCTAAAATAAATAAGATGGAACTTTCCTCCCTCATTTGACAAATAAATTAATACGAAGCAACAGATAATCTAATATTTAATAAATTTTAAAAAGTTTGCATGCTATCTGTAGTATTTTTTACAAGCTAGTATAGATACACTTATGTACACGGAAGGCTCTCCTACCAGAACCGTAACAGTAACAATGGCCCACGTGATCTTAAACATTTATAATACTAGACGGTTATTACGATCACTTTATCACATGTTGTTTCACAATGAGCTTACCGTTAACCTGCCTTGGCTCGCAATTATGAAATTATTGACTACAACCAGAAAATCTTTTGCCATTCCTGTATACAGCTTCATAAATATACAACACCGGGTACTACATGGCTATGGATAAATAACCTTGTCAACGTGGGCATTGATTTATGTGACAACGCGTCATTAGGGGGAGCAACAACAAGAACCACACTGCTATTGATGATATTGCTATGTCACAAACCAAAATGGAACATGGATATTTCCGTACCGTCATCTCTCCCCGTTCAGACTTTCGGTGAATTGAGCTGGGATCTTTCAAAATATATCTGGACTTTGACCATAGTTCCTGTCCCAATATCCTCCAGAATAGAGCCATTCATCTTCCTTGGTGTATGGATTCGTCATGTACTTGAACCATCTAGAATTATTTTCAAAAAACAATTATTCCTTATTAATAAACCCATAATTAAAAGCTGAAGATTTATGAACGATATTTTCCAAAAATTGTTGCATGAGAGTTTTGCATATCCATTATATCCTTTCACATAATAAAGTTTATCTATATTTATGACAGAAAAAGAAATCTTCCTCTTATTCTATTACTAACTCAAAGACTATTTTGTGCATTCCAACTTTCTATTATTCACTAAATAAATAATTTTCCGAAGATCTTCGATTAAACCTCTCCAATTTCTCGATAAAATCGACGCTCACGACAATATTCTCAAAATGGAGTAAATAGCAAAATTGAATACAAAATAGTCACTAGAAACGTACTCTTTATTTTAAATTCCTCAATGTCTCAGAACTGTGAAATGATTATTTAGGAAAAAAAAAGTACACCAATAAACTTACTTAGCATGCCAATTATCTTTGTCTTTTTTACGCGATTTTCGAGCATCTCGTTGTTTCTCTTCCAATCTATTCTTTTCAATTGCAGCACCGTCTATTGAGTCAATAAATAAAACTACCATTACAACGTGGGCTCTACTTAAACAATGCCATTGGGGTGAGTCTTAATGCATACCAATATCGCCCTCCTCAAGTTTCCTTATATCTGGTCTCAATCTTGAGTCTGTTGGTACCAATTTGCTTTTTAATTCATCATCCATTTCATTTAAAGACATTGCAAAATGGGTGAATTGATAGAACTGAAAAATAAGCCTGTAAGTAGAATGGAATCCAAAAAAACAAAAAAAAAACTATTATATATCTTACCTCTGCTGAATTTTCAGGCCGTGGATCACATTCCCATAGCAAAATAGAGTTTGGAATGTCTAAGGAAAAGGTGGAATCATTCTTCGGAGGTTCGTCAGAATCGGCGCCATCATCTAGACCATTAGCAGCATCCTGAGATTGGAAATAAGTCTTCATTAAAACGCATACAAAATATATAGTATAAGTGGCGAATTCCAGCTCTTTTATATTATTTTTAAGCATTTTTAGACAAAAACAACATGCCAGTAATTATTTGAATACAGCACTTTCATTCACAGAACAATTGCTTTGCATCCTGTGAAAAATATGTTCACAAATCCCAGTAATCAGACTTGTATTTGCTGCCAATGGACGTTAACATTCACAATTAGACCCATCATTTGCAATTTGATAACTTCAGCATGTAATCCAGAAAACTGGATTGTTTACTGATTTATAATGCAAATCAATTTCTGTGACACGTGGAAAAAAATCCAATGAATAAGAATCCAACTGGAGACATTATTTCCATAAAGAATTCGCAAAACGTAATTTACATACTGGATTATCCCCAGATGAGCTGTTTCCACCTCCACCAAAATTAGGAAGCACTGCACTCAAACTGTTAAATTTATACAAATTTCTCTTGGGAGTATGAGCTGGGCTGGAAGTGGGAGTATGTCGAGGACTTTTGTCAACAGTCCCTTGTCGCTTGAATTTGTCGGTATTAGTCTTGGCATATTCTTCATAAGAGGCAATATCGACACTTTTCAATAGATCAGTCCATTTGCCATACATGTAACGGAGCTTCCTTTTTCTGAAGAATACAATAGAGACGCCTATATTCATTCGATCTTAAACAATATTACCATTTTTATTTAAAGCACAGGTCTGAAGATATAGTCTACGTACTGTTTATCATAAATGAAACCATCGAGTCTGTGCAAGTCCTTGCTGAACCAGCCAGCAGGCTTAAAGTTCAATACACATTTGTGACCAGTTTTATGATTTAGCAATTCCATGACACCATACTGAAAAAACAAGTTATTACATAATTTTGGCAGGGTGGATAAAAAACCCCGACAATTTAAAAGCTACAAAATGTACCTGTTCAATCCACAATTTTCCAACAATGATATTATGAACGCAACAATTTACATTAGTCCAAGAATATGCCTCATCGTGCCTAAAAACAAGCAGTTATTATACTTTATCATCATCAACCCTGGGCGCAGTGCCAGTTGACACAAATTAATCGTAAAGCAACATTACATTAACTAATGAATTCAACAATATGCTTCCAAGGTTAACTAAATCATGTATTTAAAAAAATGTTCTTTGCACTCACTCAGGAAATTCCAACGTGATTGATCCTTTTGGTTGAATTTCCACTGATTTACCCCAGAATTTGAGCTTGGGGTTTATTGAACCATGAAACTTAAAATGGGGCGATTCTGCATGAAATGCGCTGATTGGTGGGTGGTGGCTAACTTGCTCAGATATGAGACGAAAATTCTCTCTTTTGGAAAATGGAAATATACATCATAAAATCTTGTGAAAATGTCAAACAGAACGCCCTTCAATATTTTTATTCCTATTATATTTACTGAATTATTTCTTACTAGAGTTTATTTATTTACCTCTCAAGTTCATAGGTTTCTCCTAAAAGTGGATTGAATGGTTTCCCCAACCTTTCCCAATTAGAAGCCAAAGCCGAGACAGCAAATGCAGCAACATACTTAAAAAAAATACAGAGATTTTTAGTAAGTTATCATACAAAGAAACAAAAATATGACAGCAAACTTTATTTTAGCATTTCTATTTCCACAAGTGGAAGGAACTTTCAGTTTACCTCCATTCTTGTGACCGTATCCTGGCATTGGCTGGCTTTTGTCAACAGCTCTGAATACTCCATATATTCTGTGATTCGTTGCAAGAAACTCAAAGGTTCATTGAAGATGACAGGCATAGTAATTTTTGATAACTCCTGATCGAAGAAAAAATATTGAAAATTGTTTCGATAGCAGAAGCTTAATTCAAACTAATATTATATACTCACTTTGCCTATGCAATGTTTAAGAATACTCCATACGCTAAAATCATTACGTGAGAACATTGGCACTGGAAGACTTGTTCTGCAAATATAAGTAATGTTATTTTAATTTGAAATAAAATTCCACACAAGAAATTTTACAATATTTGTTTACACAAGCTGAATAATTTCAGCATTTCGTACTACTACTACAAATTGCAATAATTGTTACTACATATAATTTTAAATACAGAAAAATTAAACATCACCTTCAAAACAAAATGATTTTGATAAGCACACATTTTGTTTCATCGTGCCATGGTTACAACTAGATTCACTAAGTGACGTTTCAAACAATCACGTCATAAATTATCAGTATTTGAAAACAGCAACCAGCAAAGAGAAGCCTTGTAGATATGGTGGATGCCGCCAGTCAATATACAGTACATGTTGTTGGGAAATAAAGCCTATGCCTTACAGCATACTGTCATTACTGTGGATGCATATAGCACAGTCTTTATATCCATGCTAAAAATATTGATTAGCTTCTAGTACTACACGAAGAACCAGGATAAAGGTTGGCCTTGGCATTTTGTGTATTGATCGAAACATCTTATTGAGCAAAAATGGCTCAGCCTGTTTCAGATTCTATGTTATGGGGCAAACTTTGATCAAGTAAAACGAGAGGTTCATGTAATGACCATCATATCCAGACAACGCTTACTATTTGCGTGATCAGTGTCACTAATTTCTCAGATGCATTTCAGCGTTTCTTCTCAAATCACTTCACCCCGAGAATTAGCTCCCATAAATCTTTATACGGTGAGCATGGAAAATGCTTTGCAACAAATTACTGCTAATCGTTATCGATATATTTCATATATTGAATAATTCTGAAATTATCCGATAAAGTCGAAAAAGTCTTCTAAGGGTCTGTTCGAGTACATTATGCTGGAATGCGCTGTATAATCTATAATTGATGCTTATTTAATTATCAAAACTTGAATTTGATCAATGTCTGCAAAATACGACACGAAATTAGTGTACGCTCTGCTGCGCATTAAAATAATCTTGCTGTCAAAGTAGCGCTGTAATATAGTCTCACTAATTACAATCGAGGAAGTCGTTGATTTATGACAATTTGAAGATATTTTTTAAAAGATGTCAAGTTTTCAAAACTAATTTTTTTATTGAACTGAAAGCACGCAAGCACAGTGCTGTAAATTCAGTAAAGAAATTTGGTTGTGAAAACTAAGGCATGAATGTGTTTTATCCAGAATTGCCTTTATTAATAAGATCAATGTTCGCAAGAACGAAAATTCCCCAGCAAAATATTAGATGCAATAGTCTCTCACACGAACTATATTCGCACATTTAAATTTTTAACTGATAAAAGTTTTTTAAATTCGGCAAAAATTAAGAGGCTGCCATTATTTTGCCTATTCGCAATGGAATTTCTGGAAAAGTACAGTTGTAAAATGTTAAGTGCTTCTCAACATTGCATGTTGAATGCATGATGTACGTACTATCAGTGTTATCTGCAGCACTTAATCACCATTTTATCCAGAGACTTTTTCACTTATCTTCGGAAAGTTCGTGCACTTAAAACACCCTGTGTTTGGCAGACTAGTAAATTCGGTAGGTTTTCAAGCAGCACTAATGCATGTCTTCCGAAAGATGAAAAGATTGATTAATCGCCAAATATCGATTTGAGCACACATCGTAGTTCATCCAACAGTTTATTTATAACCTCGTGCACCAACTTCTTTGAAGATTTAATGCCTGTCTGTTGCTGAGCCCTCAATGAATGAAAATTTAAATGATCTTTTCGAAATAAAAATAAAAGACTTGTAAGAGTTTAACAAATATTAACCGAGTATTCGCTAACCACGAACATGCATGCACTTAAAACCCGCCTGTTGGTCTGATATCATAGAAACCAACAACAGGAAAATCGATTCCTAGGAAAAATGGCGAAAATCGTTATTTGCAGCTGATAGCCATCAGTCTGCTTTCCCGTCGATGTACCAAAATGTTCCTTATTGTTGGGGATCGATTTAGCATTTCGATTTTCCAATGGAGAATGAGTTAGTGACAAAGTCCGAATAAGACCAAGAACAAACTAGCAAAGAAACGAAATTTTGAAGTATTATAATGCTGATGACTCCCCCAAAAATTTTCCTTTTCAACTTCCCTGACTTTTTCAGGTTTTAAAAAAATTGACACTCGAAAATACTTTTTTTTTTAAAAAAATTACTAACGACAAATTATGAACATTTTTTAAAATGGGAAAATTTTGTATTCGGAAAATGTTAAAAATTTCTTCTCGGAAAAAGTGGGAAATTTTGCAAATTTCTCCTCGAAAAATGTGCAAAATTTGTACTAGAGAATTTTAAAAATTTGTATTCGGAAAACGTGGACAAATTTGCAAATTTGTTCTCGGAAAACGTGGGAAATTGTTTAAATTTGTATATGAAAAAGTGGAAAATTTTTGCAAATCTGTACTCCGAAAATGTGGAAACAGTTTGCAAATTTCTACTTGTAGAAGTATTAATTTTGGATCGCCATGACTGCGTTGAATTTCCCTGACTTTTTTAAAAAAAAAAAAAAAAACAATTCTCCACTGGCTTTTCCGGGTCTGGGGAACCCTGAATTAAGTAATGCTGCTGCGAACATTCATCGTGCTGTTGTTTTTAAATGAGCGAAACTGATAACTCCAAAAATTCTTATAATTTATCTGCTTTTGTTTCTCAACAACAATGCAACTCAACAGACAGCACATTTTGAATCCAGTTCGCGAGTCTACTTTAATTTTGGACCAGTTTAGAAAAGATTTCGCTATTGTGGCGTTGAAATCTTCGAGCGAGATTTTGAACAGAGTAATAAGCGAAGGAGATGAAAACTAAACTAAGCCTATAAGAAAAAAAAAATGTGGTTTTCTAGACTGAAAAGGCGAATTACAGTAGACAAGACCCGTAATGCCGCCACACAATCAAACACTCGAGCACGTAGAGATTGCCTACTTACAGGGGAGTTTGCACATGATAAAAGCACCATTAGCAGAAAGAAAAAACTGTCTTCAAATCTTATTGCCAGAAAAATCACCATAGATCCTTTACAAAAAAATGCCCCTACCAATTTCTTTTTATGAAAAAATCAAAATATCATTTGGAAAATCGATCTACACACTCTTGATTTTGAAACCGGTTGACTGTGGTTGAACTACGAGTACACTCTCAGTAACAGACAAGAAAAATAAAACTTACTGGATTTAAAAATACAAGTGTATAGCATTCTATTATTCTATTTTCTTCTCTGTATTTTATAAATTAGTAGCTGTGTTAGTAGTCTCACGAGGGTAGATAAAAATAGAGCAATAAACGTGACTTGGATTAGCGATATAAATAGAATTAATCAGTGGCTGATTTTGCATCTGAGAGACAAGGACGAAATTTGACAAGAGTTAAACAGAATATGCCCCGATAACATATTCAAAATAGTTAAGATCAGTTACGAAAAGCTCGATTGTTAGTTGTAAGTGAATTTTAAAGAAACGTTTTGCATGCAATAATCATAAAAAAACTCAGAATGTTTTCCCACATCTTAAAACGACACAGACAAGAAAGAAAAGCTGATGTATTTAACAATGCACAATTTCATTATTCGATGTTCTGCTCCAAAATTTAGAAATTAGGTGGACTAGAAGAAGATAAATTCTTCATGTTGGTCAACTTTATCGAGTCTGGTCTTAAATACTGTAATTTCGCCATATGCTGATAATCAATTTCAATCATATTGTCAACAAACTCGCAAATTAATGTTAGGATTGAGCAAATGTTATACATTTACATTGAAAAGGACAAATAAATTTAGTGAATAACTTCACAGAATTTTGACATACACTGTACAACATGCCTTTTCATGTTTATCATTTTGGATCGAAATATCCGGTGCTCTTCTTAAGTGTAAAAATCAACTGATAATTTTAAAATGCTAACAAATCCCCATAAACGCAATGTTTAGAAAGAAGTTGCACATAAATGCATACTGTATAACACAAATTCACTGACTTTTGGGTAAAATTGAAAAATTCCTAAAGTGGTTCAACTTCCTACATTTTCTCAACTTCGAAACAAGAACACTTAGATAACACTCACATTACTCATATTTGGGAACGCTATTCGGAAATAACTCCGAATGCATAGGAAAATTCGGTTGTTTTGCGCCCTAATTTTTTTTAAAAAAATAATAATTTACATATACATCGCACTGATTTAAATTTTTCCATGCAAGAGTGCACGTCAGTATTTGAATAGCCCACAGGGGCCAAATTTTCGACTTTTCAGAGTGGCAGCAAAATTTTCATTTTCAATTTCCCTGACTTTTCCCTGACTAAAATCCAAAATTTTTTTGTCACAATGAAAAATAAAATAACAATTACAATTTTGCTTTTATTTGGGAAAATTTCCCTGACACTTCCATGACTTCACTGACCACTTTTATTTACCCTGACTTTTGCAACGTTGAGTTTTTTATTCAACCAATGAACGCAATGCAACTCATGAAAACAGTTACGTTACAAAAAGTCGAAAATTTGACAATTTCATCCCAAAGAAAATCATTTCAAATAACTATTTTGGTCGAGAATGCATCAAGTTATTTTTTTTTCGATAAGCATAAAGGTCCATGAAGCTTATTCGATTTAATTAATACTGTACATTATTTGCAGGTGTGTTTTTTTTAACCCTCAGATGGTTACCTTAAAAAAAACTTTTTGGCTTACCTGGGGGTTTCCGAGACCTATTATATTAAAAAATCCAAAAATGGTACTATTTTGTTTAACTACATTAAA
>JAQGBX010002644.1:0-19723 GCA_034698745.1 Megaphyllum sjaelandicum | reverse complement strand
ACTTTTAGATTCGCCTGGTAGACCTAGCAGATAACGAATGTACAGCCTGGGCAAAGCCGGGCCAAACGGCTAGTAATTGATAAATTAGATTACTACTGTATGTAGGCTACAAGTATGTGTATTATAATTCTAGTATTCATCACCTTTACACAAAAGTTGTATTCAACATTTTTTTTAGTAAACTGCATATTTATTCCACATACCCAACTATATTTTTACAGCATAAATATATCAAGGCATTTCTTGATTTCATCACACATATATTTTTCTTGAAAAAATAATTTGAAACCATAAAATTTGCTTGATATATTAAAAACATACATATAAACAATTGTATGTACCAAAATATGCATGTAGTATGTACTGTACATCCAATCAACTTATTTGTAGCAAAGGCCTATAATTTTTTGGTTTTGTGTTGTTATCACACATTTTAGTGTATTTGGTGTTTTTATTATTTCATTCTGTATTACGAGATCTTGTTAGTAAAAATACATTGCTATGGTTTATTTAGTGGTCTTGAAGTCGTTAAATTTCTCCTTTAATGTAATTTTTATCTGCGAGCCTTTTGTAAAACTGGCTCAGAACTGAAAATGCTGTAACCAACCGTAAAAATATTTTAATGTAATCCTTAGTTTCGCCAAATATTATTGCACGAAAGATTTAGCTCGAGATGAAAAATTATTAATACATGAGATTACTGCTGCAATATGAAAATGTGCTGTGTTAGAAAATATCCTTGAAATTTTGATAGGGTTACTTTGTACTTTCTTTGAAATGCATTACAGTTTTTTTATAGAGATAAAGAACAAATGTTTGCATTAGCAACATTTTTGGGGAAAAATGAGGGATCATAACAATCTAAATATTAACTATTGACTCAAATTTACATTAAATAATACATTTTATTTTGATTGGTTTTGTTTTCTAAACTTTTTTCGAGTATTTAAAGTACATATATACTGTATATGCATAGTAAGAGGATATTGAGGATGTCAAGAGTAGGTATATATATATGTCTACATACATTATGTTCGGGTCAACATATTTAACCTTAAGAATATCGATTAACTTTCAGTTTTGAAATTATATTTTAATCGTATTTTTAATTGATAAATTTTGAAACTTGATGCTTGTGGTTTAAATTGTTTTATAGCTAGATAAGATGCACTTTACATAATTTCAAAATAAATTATTTTCATATGCAAAAAAAAACATGTAGATTGAGAAATTTGTATTTGAAAATGCGTCTGTAAATATCTCAAAATGCATTTCAAAATATATCAACAAATTTATTACCACGCAAGTTTATTTAATAACGGATTACAAAATTTATTTGATAATGCATTTGAAAATATATTTTAAAGTACATGCATTGGAATCTTTATGCATTTCGTAAAGCACTTTGTAATGTTTTTGAAAATGTCAAATACTGTACATCTAGAAATGTCTTTGTTTTGCAATCGTTTAACATATTTCAAAAAGCGTCTGATAGACATTTATTTTTGTTTTATTTTAGACATAATCTAATTGTCTGCACCCAGTAAAATATTTATAAACCTCGAACCGATGATGAATTTGCGGAATATTTTAATAGATAATTAATTCCGCACGCAGCACATTGACCTTTCTGATAGCCCTGACGTCGATTTAGGGATGACATTGCAAAAATAATCTGATTATACGGCATTATATCTAATAATGTTCACCACGTAAGCTTCTATGATATTGCCCATCTGAGCAGAGAATATTGTATTTTTCGCAGTATGAATATCACGAAAATAGTTGCGAGAATGACGAAGCACGAGTATTTTTCATATTGCATATTCAAATTATTTCATCCATTAACGACTTCCTTACAAGACGTGCTTTTTGTGTGTAAAAGTAATATTCGGCACATGTTTTATCTTATTGAGATCCAATAATTTTAATATTTTCTTATTTAACATATTGAATGGATTTTCCAAAATATTTCAATTAATGTTGCAAAGGTTTTTAAAAAATTAATAAATGATTCATTGCAAATATACATAAGCATACAGTTAATAAGTTGAAATAGCTGTCACAAAATGAAGTATATAGCAAAAATTTAAACTTAAAAATCATCTATTCTTCTAGTGATATGTTAATTATTTTAAATATTTACTTCATGTGTTTAAAAAATATTTAATTTTTGCATATATATATAGAAGTGGTTTTACTTTATTGTAAAAATGAATTAAGTTTTGTTTGTTAGATTTACAAATTGAATTTTAAAATTGATTTGAAAGTAATTTAAATTGTTTAATTTGCACTTAATTGCCAATTAAAATATACTGTATTATTTAATGATCGAATTTACTGAAATTTGAAATCTACATTTCTGTTAAAAAACTTGAAATGCACTTCGATATACAGGCCGACATATCAATTAAAGACAAAATATTTAATGAAATACATGTATATTTGTGTCATGTAATCGATCTTATACGTTTTATCTATACAGTGCATTTATCATTTTAATGTAAAAAATAAGTTTGATATTAAATAACAAATTAATTGCATGTTTTTTCAATGGAATCCTTTTATCAACCGACCTTTATAAAAAATAAACCAACTATTATTTTTGATTTATCGTTATCATGTTGACGGGCTTTTAAGAAACCCTTTAAGCACTAGTTTCCAATTACTAATTAAGCGTGCTAATAACGATTCTGAGAATGAAATTAAATTCAAGGAAATTTAAACCCTTTATAAGTTTTTTTTATCATAGATTGCACATAACGAAACGCTTGTAAACAAGTCTTATAGATGACGATTAATTAATTAACATGAATTGAATTAGTAGAAACGGCCTAGTAGGCTTTGATAATGATATTTAGCAACGATTCTGTCATTTCAGATGAGTTAAGTTTTCATTAAAAATAATATGCACAAAGTTAACACACATGCAGATTGTTTTTTTTTTCATTTTAACTTTTATGTGAAAAACATGGGGTTATAAAACTATTTTCCATTCATATCAAAGTGTAAACTTTTCCATACAGGTCTATGGTAACATTTTCAATTCAAGTCCTTTGCAAACCTCCTCATACATATCCTTTATAAACCTTCCTATACATGTCCTTTGAAAACATCTCCATACATATCCTATGCAAACTTTCTATAAATGTCCTATGCGCGCTATATGGTCCGTGCTGCCCCCTGCGCCCTTAAACCACTATCACCAACCATGTCCTATGCAAACATTTCCATACATGTCCTCTGCAAACATTTCCATACATGTCTTATGCAAACATTTTCAAACATGACCCAGGCAAACATTTCCATACATGTCCTATATGCAAAAATTTCCATACATGTCCTATGAAAACTTTCCCAAACATGTCCTTTGTAAACTTTCCCATACTTGACCTTTGGTGACATTTTCATATATTTCCTACTTTTGGTATGGTCTATATGGTAAGGCATGCGTTGGAAAAGTTAGGGCATGTCTGGAAAAGTTGATATGAAACAATTAAATCGCAATTTTGTTTTTGATTTTTTGAAAAAAAAACGTTACAATTTTCCTTTGGAAAAAATAGTTTTTGGATTTTTTGAATCCAAAAAACAAAAAAAAATGTTTTTTCTTGAAAAAACGACGTAGTTTTGTGTGTGAAAAAACAGTTCCATTTAGGGCATGCCCAATTTTCATGAATGCCTTACAGCGCAACATTTCCGCTCCGTGCATTTTGCTGAAACTTGAGAACAGATTAATTTAGCTAATTCGCCGTAAATTTTATTATCTTCATGTCGAAGATATTCCTTTGGGAATGTGGTTTCACATGGGCCATCTCCATCACCTGAGGGCGCTGCAGAGGCTTCAGCCTTTAGGTTTTCCGAGCATATTGACCTATCTGCTGTTTGCAGTACGTTGCTCATTATCTGTATTTTTATTTACTAATGGCTCTTGTCATCACGATTTCTGTTCCCTGGAGAAACAGAATTGCTAATAGTTGGAGAAAAATCAGCGAGCATAACGCTGATTAATCTTCGTCGACGTTGGCGAGACCCGAAATTGCTCTATTGACGCTTTAATTCTATGGATGTGCCCTTATCTGGCGGCCATCTTGAAATATTGCTCATGCTTTGCCTTCAGCAGTATTTTTCCATAAACCGATAATGCCATGTAGTTCACTCTTAGCTATAGAGACTACATGTATGTGCAGGCCTACCCCATAACGAGTTCGTTGCGGTTTGGAAAGTTTCCTAGCCTCCAAACAGCTGTTAGACGAACATTAAAGGATGTGGAAAATTCGTCTTTTGATATGGCTACGGTGATTGTGGCGAAGAATACGTTGATTGTTATTGAGACTAAAATGTTTGTTGTTGGGGCTAAAAAGATTGTTATTGAGCCTAAAATTATTTTTTTGTGGCTAAAACGACTGTTGTTGTGGCTAAAACGATTTTTGTTAAGGCTAAGGTGATTGTTGTGGCGGCTAAGAATATTGTTATTGAGGCTAAGATGGTTGTTTGTGAGGCTAAGATGATTGGTTGTGAGGCTAAGATGATTGTTTGTGAGGCTAAGAGGATTGTTTTTGAGGCTAAGATGATTGTTTTCGAAGCTAAGATGATTGTTGTCGAGGCTAAGATGATTGTTGTCGAGGCTAAGCTGATTGTTGTCGAGGCTAAGATGATTGTTTTTGAGACTAAAATGATTGTTATTGAGGCTAAGATGATCGTTTTGAGGCTGATAAGATTGTTGTAAAGGTTAAGATGATTGTTGTCGAGGCTAAAATGATTGTGATTTTTATTCATTGTAAATTTCCCCCATAATTTCTTAGTTTTAATCCAATTAATTCTCCATTAATTTTACCATCGTTTGTTTTAATTGCTAACATTTTATCCCTATTTTTTTCTATTTTTGCTAAATTTTCCAAATGTTTACAAATATGTAGCACTTTTCTTCAAAACGCTCATTTTTTTTTAAATAAAAATTCTAATCATTCTTCCTGAATGATCGAGACGTACATGTACATGTATAGTTTCTTATCTTTTGAGTGATTTTCATATTTACTTCCATGCATCGTGGAAATAAATTCGCATCAACGAATTTCTAAATTTAGCGTCGAAAATATATATTTTTGATCCCCCTTTAAACGGTTTTCCCCGCGTAGATCTCTGTTTTTCCTCATTTATTGTTTTCGATTTATTGTTAATCTATCAACTCCTTTTGTTGGTTTTAGTTCCCCCGTACGATTGTGATTTTGAAGCGCATGCGCATTGGGCATCTCTGAGCACATTATACATGTATACTGACGTATAAAATATATATATATATATTGCAGTTTCCCAGATTGCATTACATTCATCATGTGAGAGCGCAGTTTCCTTGCTGCAGAAATAAAGCCGACCAATTTCTGTTGATGACAGTTATTGGAAATATATGTAAATGAAAATGGATGATTGAAGACGGTTGGCTCCAACCGCTAGGGGGAACATTGCGCGATGATGGAGACCAGGATGAGGACCGGGTGCAAAGGTCACGCACGAGGGCCGTTTGCACCTCACATTCATTTCCTTGCTCATACATAATTCATCTTGTAATGAAGAGTCAAGTCCTAACCGGTGGCCCCTCTAAGAGGTTCAAACCTATCCATTTCCTAACCTGGTTTAAACTTTGTACTGGGATTTGGTCCATTAAAATCTAGACCTTTTATTGTGATGGATATCTTAAAGATTCCCTACTTGAATTTTCTCGAACATCATAGGTTTGTCTGTGAAAAATGGCGCAGTGTAAGAGAAAATAAGCCAAAATATGCTTTAAGACCTCTGTTGATGCTCAATGTTAAGTAGTTCATTGACAGTTGTTGCTATTGCTTTAAGTACGTGTAGGCATTCCTACTGATGATAAATAAAATGTTAAGTACTAATGATGAAAAGTAATTATAGTACTGTATGAAGAGTGCAATCCTAAAAGATGGTCCTTTTTAAAGGTTCAAACTCATCAATTTCCTAACCTTTGTTAAACTTTGGTCTGGGAATTGGTCTATTAAAATGTAGACCTTTTGTTGTGATGGATATCTTAAAGATTCCCATACGGTGATATAGATCTGGAAATTGTTTATCGAATGTGAATCCTGCAGGTTTTAATATTACAGGTATGAGGTTTAGTCCAGCTTAATTCTGTTTTCATCATTGCGGAACTCATAAATCTTCTTTGTTTGGACAGTTAATTTTAATTTTAATTTAAATTATTGAAGTTCTTTGACTGAAGCGCCATTATGACTATAGCTTGAGCAGGATTAGCGTGGTAAAAACGCGAGGGGGCGGTACTTGGCGGCCATACTTTTTTAAATAGGAACATGGCGGCTCTTGGTTCATCTTCAAGCGTTTTCTCGCGTTTTTTGTCTAAATAATTTAGTATTTTTCGGCAGAATTTCTGCGATTGAAGTTGAAAAATCGCGATGTTGACGTGTTCGCTAAGTTATCGCGAAGTTAGTGCATCGAAATCGCGTAAGTAGGTGTGTCATAACTTGGTTGAAAGTCACAACAAGCCCACGACATTAGCGACACGTAAAGTCGATCACATTATCGTTTATATTACGTAATTGTTGAAATGGAAAATGTCCCAAACTTGGAGTCGGGATTGATGATTGATCGTCTAAAACAACGAATTGAACAGGTAAAAGTCTAATTTTCAAAACTAGAAATTCAGTGGCCAAAGGAAAATAAAGTAAAACCTGTTAAGAGCGACGACAAAAAAAATTGCAATGTTGGTCACTGCACACGGTTGGTCACTATACAAAGAATGCCTGAATGAAATTAAAATAATTAACATGTACACTGCAGTTATACATGTAGACTGTAATACACATAGTAAAAAACCTCAAAACCAAAAAATTACAGAATCATCATGTCCAAGGGTTAAAGCAAGATGTATAGTGTCTCATCTGTTATCTGGTCACTTTTTAAGGTACATTGGCAATGTAAAAATTGAAAAAAACGACAACACGCTGGTCACCGTGGTCTTGATCACTATGCAGAGAATTTTTGTAAAGGAAATGTACACTAGAAAAAACAAAACACTGAAAAGTGGTCAACATAAACTGTGGGTCACTTTTCCAGGTTTTACTGTATTTCATTTTCTTGAAGTATTAGGTTTGTCTATGAAAAATGGTGCAAAATATGCTTTGAGACCTCTGCTGATGCTTCATGCAATGTATTTCATTGACATTTGTTGCTTTTAGTCAGTCAATCGTACTAATGAAGTGATAAGTGTGTTCCATCAAGTTGTTTTTAAATCATAATATTGAAGAACACTTGTAGTATCAAGAGTCAAATCCTAACCAGATGCCCCTCAGATACAAGCCTGTCCATTATCAAACCTTGTTTAAATTATGCACTGAGATTTAGTCCAATAACCTGTTTTTTAATGAAAATCTTATATTTTCCAGCGTGAATTGTTTTCAAGTTCTTGTTTTATGTCTATGAAAAATGATGCAGTCTGATGCAGAAGGGTGCTAAAGATGCTTTGAAAATTGTAATTGTGCTTTATGCAGGGAACTTTATTTACAGTTGTTTCTATTTATCTGCACAGTCAATCATGCAGTTCATTTATTGTACATTTACAGTACATGTACATTGTATTATGTAGATAATGTTTCATTCTAATTTTGAAAGTACAGTTCTAACTTTATTTGAAATGCTGTCCCGGGATGGATTTGTGCTACGTTTAATCAGGTTTTTATACCTAAGGAAATTATAAAGAGTCCATCTTTTACTTCTCTTGATGATCTTACATTTGTCTGTGAAAATTGGTGCAATATGAAACAATATTGTTTAGAAAGTGCTTTTAGACCTATTAAGATGCTTCATGCAGTGTACTTCATTTACAATTTTCAATCGACAGCATAAATATGCATATTGAAATATAAAGAGTCAAATCCTAACCAATAGCACCTCTAAGGGGTTTATTTAAATTTATTTCCTAAACTGTTTTAAACTTTTCACCGTTAAAACCACTGTTTATTCACTTTTTAATTTTGTATCATTTTGGGCTCTGTTATTCCAGTGTCCTTCTGAAACATAATGTGTAAAGTGATTGTCAGTTGGTCTTATTCCCAACAGTCAAATGAAAATAATGTTTCAAATATATTGAAACATTGTTTCAATAAATTAAATATGGAAATAAAATTCCTCGCTATATGACGTATCAATTAATGCCACAATTGGTAAAAAGTAATGTGAAGATTCAGAAATTAATTAGTAAAAAAATTTTACATTCATATACATGTACTTGAAGTTGGGATTTCATCTAAACTTTGATAAACTTTACTTCGTATTGTTGATATTATCTTTTTACTGACTTTTGATAATACGAACTTCGGTTTAAACGAATATATTCACATGTCCCTCGAGTGTTTTTCTCAACTCAAGTTAGTTTCAATCTATTGCTGAACTCATATTTTAAGCTAAATCGATTTACTATAACCATCTTTCACTAACACTTTTCTTTGAGAATGGTATTTGATAAAGGCAATTTTCAACATACTTTACTGTTTTCTTTAGTTTTATTTTCGGAAGTGGGAATGCAGTTTGTGTATCTCACTTTGAAAAATGCCCCAATTTGGCGAATGCGCAAGATTGTTTTCATTCATCAGGCAGTTTGATTTGATTAAAAATCTCTATAGTTGCCATTGATAGAGTAGACTTTTATCAACAGTCATGTCTGGAGGCAGTAGGAGAGAGAAAGTACACTTTTATTCAATTCTCATAACCAATTTCTTCTGCTTTCATCGAGACATATCTAGTTTTATTGGGTTATATTTTCGGATGTTAGCTAATTTCTCTACTTTTGTTTTGACGTTGCCATTTTTATATAAATTTGTATAAATATTCATTATTTTGGCGATAGTTTCTCCGCGTTTTCAACTCTGCATAATCTATTTGTGTTTTGGGCTACAACACCAGTAGCAGACAGTCGCCAAACAAGTTAAAAATTATATGTTGAACATCTCCTGGTTAAATATTCAGCAACGAAAACTAAATTTAATATTTCTCCAGACCCTGGAGATGTCGTGGCAACGTGCCTTTTCGTATAATCTAATAGCAATGCCTGCAGAAATTATATTTTATGTGCACAATTAGATTTTGCCTGAATCTCGTATTCAAATTAAGTTTAAAATTGCATGAACTTTTAAAATTATACTTTCAAATCGGAATATAGACACAATTTTTTGCCTGAATGGTTAGATGTTTGTAAAATATACTTTAATTTATACTGTCTTGAGGCAAAATGTTTCTGCTTATTCAATGTCATCTTATGCTGCATGGTCCCAAAATGAAAATGTTATTTTTTTAATATATGATGTTAGTGCTTTTATTTAAAAATTTCTAGTAGAAATTTCCAAAGAAAATACTTTTTTTTCTTTTTAACTTTTTGTACCTTAAACGATATACAGTAAATATACGGTAAACTTTATATTTAAAATATTTCAAAATATTCAATCATACTTAAGATCATAAGTATATAAAAAAGTATATAATATAAAAATCATACTTATGTAATTTCCTTTCCGAAATCTAATTTCGTATTAATTTTGATGAAAACACTTTTGGTGGTCTGTTTATGTTCAATTAATAACATCTTTTAAATCCAAATTGTGCTCATTTTATACGCATTTCCTCAAATAGAAAAAAAAAACTTTCAAACTTAAATACAAATATTAGTTCGTAGTATTAGAAATTCGTTGAAGCTAGTTATTAATCTGATTCCAATACAATGAATGCACTTTATAAAATCATTCATAATTAAATTTTAACAATTACATTTATTTTAACAATATTTTAATTATTTTTGGATCATTTGTTTTTTGAAATTTTAGATCAATTTCTGAATTCAATATTTTATCCCAAAACATGATTTATTTTGAATTTATATTTACAAAAATAAAAATACTACAAAATGTCCTTAATAAATAAATCCTTTTCGTAGAATTATCGCATATTTGATTTTTTTAAAAAAGCTATTACATGGAAAATTTATACTTTGTTTAGTTTTTAAATTGAACGAAAAACACATTTTGGTGGACAATTTTCTTTTAATTTATAACATGTTTTATGTGGGTTTTTTCTGGATCTAAATTGTACATGTACTCATTTTCTATACATACAAGTAAATTTTATACGCATTTTCCCAAAAACAAAAAAAAATGAAAAAAAGAACTTCAATTTATTAGGGATTTTGAGATAATGCTCCGAGGCTCGTTGAGCATCCAGCATTTTGTTTTTATCTGCTATATTAGCTCGGAGTGAAATTTATATATGTACCATTTTAAGCTTCTCATATTGGATGTTTTTCATATTCACAAAATGTATTCCTAGAGGAAAATTGTACGACTGGCAATATGATATCATCGTTCCTTCAGGTATATATATAATCTCTCTGAAAAGCCAAATTAATTGCTCCAGCTTCTCAATTTCAATTTCTGGTTGGTTCAACAACGAAATAATGATAGCCATTTATTCGTAAATAGTACTTCTGAAAGACTTAATGGTTCCTGCTTTGCATAAATTAAAGTGAACAGTTAGTTCGTCGTACGGCTTCCTGCATGTTAGACAACAATTATCCTTTTTTGTTTTCCATCCTATTTGCCATAAGACCAATTCTCAGTTGACCTTGTTTGGTTTCTTTCAACTTTTTGTGTGTGATAAAATTGCATGTCTTCTGCTTGGAAAAATCCTTGACATGTGATTTTGCTAAGCCTGACATTAACTCGTTCTTGTCGTTTTTTGTAATACCACAAATTGAAAGTTGGTATGAAATTTAATTAAAAAAAATTATGGAGCAGATTAAATTTCAAGATGATGAATTGAAAACAAATTTGTACTACTGTATAAAGAAATAAGAATTTTGCAAAATTATTTGAAAATAAAATCATTCGAACTTATTTGTTCTTAATTGCATTCTTTGCATTCTTTGTTTGCATTCTTCTTGGACACTCGTTGACCAGTTATTTTGTTTAGCCTGACATTAGTTCGTTGTTAACATTTATTTTTAAAAATTCAAATAATTACAAATTATATGATAGAAAGTAAAAATTATATTCCACAAATGAGACAAAATGTTTGTTTGTTTATACAGTACATGTAAAATGAGTTTGACTCAGTTTCTAAACACAGCAACAAAATATATATTCAAAAATGAAATAAATTTATGCTGTATGTTTTAGCTGAAATATACTATATTTTATACTTCACATACAGTAGACTGTATGTATATGTTCAATATATTTAATAAAAAATCTATATGCGCATATTTAAGGCTTATACAACATATACATGTGTATTTAATTTACATAAGGTACTGTTTTTATATTATATTTTAAATAAAAATAATTTAAAATATACAGTATATCATTTAAATAACAATGTTTTGGAAAGGAACAATTTGTACATGTCATGTATAAACAATCTAAAAACATATAAGTTAAAATAAAATGTAAAACATGTTTATATTTTTAATAAATCAATAATACGTTTTGATTTGATTTTTTGTTATCAAAAATAAATGTACATACATCATCTACTGTAAACCACATTTGATTTGCGTCTGTGTAAGGCAGTTAAAATACGTTTATATTTTTAGAATTCTTTGATATTAATTGTATCGAAAGTTTGTCTCTATTTAATTTGAAAATTGATATTTACACATCGATAGTATTGAAAGGTGTAATAGTTTTTAATCATTTCTAATTTATTTGGATAAGCAGGGCTAAAGTAAGGGTATAAAAACAAATTTTACCCGAAAAAAACCCCAATAATTAAACAAGTCACTCCATATAAAACGGCTATCTAATTAGTTCGGTATTTATTTCGACATAGCATTACAATCACTATTTTTATTTTAGGATAATTTAATTTTCCATTAAAGTTTCAGTAATTATATTAGTCTGAGACTGTCTAGTCAGGGAAAGACGCGTTAGTTGATCACTCAGGCGTATTTGTTGGACTTTTATCGAAAGTTTTAATTAAAAATGTTTTAACTTTGAATTCGAGACTTCCAATATATGCATTTGAAATTTTGGCATCAACTGTTATTATGTTTGCTTAAGTATCCAAGGAAAAAAAATATATTTTCTATAGACAATATTTCTCAAAAACTTCGCTTTTGCTCTATTTACATGTATATGCTTTTAAGATAACTTCAAAAAAGGGTTTTATATATTTGTTTTTGAGGAGTTGGCCGAAGGTTTCCATGACAATATTTCTCGAAAGGCCATGAACATTAAAACTCATTTGATTTTCAAAGTAAAAGTTTGAAATTTATTTGCTTTTCTGTATTTCAAGAGATCAAGATTTATAAATTCATTTTTTAATATTTTTTAACGTCAACTTATTTTTTTAAAATTTACATGTATGCGGTTCGATTTTGTAGTTCAAAATAATTAGTTTTGGTATTAATTGAAAATACATGTATGCAATTAAAGTTGGCTATAAATAAATTTTGTTAAGGGATAATGACGAACATGGGTAACTTTCACGTTAATTTGGACTTTATATTAAATATGTTTTGTTTGAATAAGGGATTTCTGTAAGCAATATTAAATAAAAAAACTAATAAGTATTTTTCAATACATTTTAGTACTACATGTAATGAATATGTTTAAGCTTACATTAAGCTTACATATTGCCAGAACTTTTATCTCTTACATCAGGGAGAGATCTTTATCATTCAGTTCAAAATTAATCTCAAAATCAGATTCAAAATTATACTAAAATTAAACAAAATCTTAGACAATTTCCTATTAAACTTGCACTTAAACTGACTTCATTTTTTTCTAATAATGCTTATAATCACGTTACCAATATGCCCTTAACGAATATGTTGTTAAAGTAAAGCTTTTGTATATGGTAAGTTCAGTTTAATTATTTATGTTCATTATACACAATCTATAATTCATTTCACGAACTTGATTTTGATTTTTTACGCAATGCTTATGTTTGCGTCACATTTAGGCTTAAAACTGATTTTAAAAAATGAATGTGCTCTATCATAATGGTTTTATGTGAAACATTAATAATATACATTTGTTTTTCTGTGTAACGGTGAGCAGTTTTGCTGTTGTTGTTAATTCCTATTTATAAAATATGGTTTTTATTAGTTATGTATGTTGAAACCTCTCCAAATTTGTTAAATTCAAATACGTTTCAAACCATCGAAACCTACATGTATGGATTTATTTAAACAAGCCTACATTCAGAAGTAAATCCAGCAAATATATTTTCTCTTAGAGTATATTTTATTACGCTCGTGTACAATTCAGAAACTTTCATATTTCTCCGTATTAATGAAAATTCTAGTCGTTTTCCCCTCAATATCAAATTTCAATACGTTATATGAAGGAATTTTGAAGTCATTTTTGTTGAGTTAAAACTTGAGCAGTTTTTCCAAAACATAAAAAATTCTTCTATTGGAAAAACTCATTTACAAAACATCCTTTGTGTTGTTTTCATACATGTATCTGTTGGGTATATTGTTTTTTTTATAAAACATAACTTATTTTCTGGAAAACTCTTTGAACTTTCGTCACGTTTTACATTTCAAACCTGTTTTAAAGATCCTTTATTTAAAATATATGTATAACAGGGTTTCTCCAGAGCTGGAAAATTGGGAATGTCAGGGAAGAATGGTTTATTTTGAAAAGTCATGGAAATTCAACGCAGTCATGGCGATCTAAAATTAATACTTCTACAAGGTTATCTCAGGGCCCAATTTCCGAGTATAGAAATTTGGCAAAACTTTTCCACAAAATGTTCCACGTTTTCCATGTACTTTACGCAATTTTCCACGTTTTCTGAGTATAAATTTGCAAAATTGTCTACGTTTTCCGTGTACAAATTTTCAATCTTTTCTAAGTTTTTCGAGCACACATTTTGGCACTTTTTTCGAGGACAAAATCGAAAAAATTTTCCACTTTTTCCTAGCACAAGTTTGAACATTTTCCGAATATAAAGTGTTCCCTTCTTAAGAAATATGACATTTTTGTAAACTTAAAAAAAATCTATATTAATTTTCAAAATTGTCGTTAGTAAAATAAAAGAATATTTTACAGTGTCAATTTTTCACGTTGTCATTGGTCAAGGAAATTCTTTTAAAACCAAAAAAAAAATTCAGGGAAGTTGAAAATTAAATTTCTGGGGAACCCGTAAAAAATAATTAATTTCTTTAACACTTTTGCATATAAAATTATGCAATTTTTTCCCCAAACGTTTAATCTTTTCGTTATATCTACAAAATAACCATCGATAGCTATTTTTTTTAGAAAGTTTTTACTTTCCTGAGTTTCCTCTCACATAACTTCGTTACTTGTCAATCGCGTTTCAAACCAGCTTTTATTACAAAAATCACACGATATCATCGATAAAAATCAAGTCAATTTCTCACCAAATTTAATTGTTAATTTCCTCACAACAATCTCACATTTCCTCTTTAAAAACAAAAAATAAAAAAATAGCCTTAAAAATTGCGTTTGTTAATTCAGGTGTCGCATATACATACCTTTTCAAAAACAACAGCAGCATTTTCAAATCCAGATTTTTATCACTTTTTTGAGGGTTTAGATTTTAAATTTTTTCGTGAACTCCGACCTAGTTTCGAGTATCATCCGCACGAGTAGTGAGTAGCTATTTCCACACGGCACTTTTTGGGTATACCCGCATCAACCTCGATGGGTAAAAATAAAAAATTCAGCCAAAAATTATAGTATTCACTTCACGTTTCCTCGGCAATTCCCAAAAAAATTCTTGGATTTTTTGGTGGGGGTGGTTGGGGGTAAGGGTTGGTGGGGCCGGGTAGCTTTAAGCACCTCGAAACGACCCGTTTTCGGTACTAAAATTGTACGAGATAGGTACTAAAAATCCATCGGATAATTCGCGTAAATCCAAAATCCATGGCTAGGAAAAAATCCAGGGTCAAAAAAGCACGGCAAATCCAGAAACTTTCCCCGGCTCGAGTCGATGTAGACACGGCAAGGCTGACTCGAATTTTCCGGTGATCGGAGCAACGGCAATTCCAGAAATTCTTGCCGGCTCTAGTCGATGTAGAGACGGCAACGCTTCTAGCGTTTTCCCGGGATCGATACCCTGACGTAAAAAGCACGGCAAATCCAATATTTTTTGGCCGACTCGCCTCGATGTCGAAGCGGCAGCCGATTTCCGATTTTTCCGTAAGATCTAGATGTGGCTTTTTTGGGCTTTGTTGTTGCGGGATGCTGCGTCCTTCAGCATCTTCCCTTCAACTGGGATGCGCTTATGGCTCTTGGCCATTGAGGATGCTGCGCGCATGCGCATTGCGTCACCGGATACGCGGTTTGATTCTGCACATGCGCAGTCGGGTCAATTTTTTTTTCTCTTTCTTTGGCTTGGTCTTTCATTCGTGACTGTATATGAGAGGAGCTTTTAACATCATTTTTATCCCGTTCAACCTGACTTATCCCAAGATGGCAACTAAGGACTATATTTCTACTCCCTCTCTTACTCTTAGCTCTTCTTCTTCTTCTTCTTTTTTCTTATATCTACCCTCTCGTAAATATTTGGATTCGACTTCAATGTTTTAGTCTTTTTATCACACATGCCTTGCTCGTAATGTAAACTCACTGGTGTGGTTAAGGTTCGCGCTATTTGTTTGGAGTTTTTTTTTTTTTTGTGAAAATGCAAAAAAAAAACATGTGAGGATGAGATGTTTTTTTGTGTACTAGATTCGGGTATTGAAATTGAATGGTTTACTTTAAAAATCTTGAAATTAAAGAGTTCCTCCAGTCGACCTGGAAAACCTGAAAAAGTCAGGAAATAATGACTTGTTTTTGTGGGAAAAATTTATGAAAAATTCAACGAATAGTCACCCGGGTGGAAAAAATAGATATGGCCATATATAAAAAAATTTAAATATGGTTAAACTAAAAATTCGCCAGAATACCTCAGAAATTGCCAGATTTGGAGATATGGCCATATGTAAAGGCATATCTTACCATGTTTAAATAAACTACTTGTGGTTATTTTCAGATATGGCCAAATTTGGAACTATTTATGTCATACTTAACCCATGTCTAGCCATATTTAATTTTTCACCTGGGCACGGCTCATTTGGAAACATTTTTACGTTTTCCCAGTACAAAATGGCAAAATTTTCCACGTTTTCCGAGGACAAAATTGCAAAATTTGTCGATGTTTACCGAGGACAGACTTGAAAATTTTCCACGTTTTCCGAGTAAAAATTATGAAAATTGTCCACGTTTTTCGAGTACAACTTATCAAGATTTTCCACGTTTTCCGTCCGAGGACAAAATCGCAAAATTTGCCGATGTTTACCGAGGACAGATTGGCAAATTTTCCACTTTTTCCGAGTAAAAATTACTAATATTGTCCACGTTTTTCGAGTACAAATTATCAAGATTTTCCATCATGTTTTCCGAGGACAAAATTGCAAAATTTGCCGATGTTTACCTAGGACAGACTCGCAAATTTTCCACGTTTTCCGAGTAAAAATTATTAAAAGTGTCCGTGCACGTTTTTCGAGTACAAATTATCAAGATTTTCCACGTTTTCCGAGGACAAAATTGCAAAATTTGTCGATGTTTAGCGAGGACAGACTTGAAAATTTTCCACGTTTTCCGAGTAAAAATGATTATAATTGTAAACGTTTTTCGAGTAAAAATTATCAAAATTGTCCACGTTTTTCGAGTAGGCCTACAAATTATAAAATAAAATTCACGTTTTACGAAAGTTTTCGACGTTTTTCGAGGACAAGCTTGCAAAATGTCCACGTTTTCCGACATCAAAATGGCAGAATTTTCCGTGTTTTCCGAGGACAAACTTGCAAAATTTCCCACGTGTTTCAAGGACAAATATTTTATGGTTTTCGGGAAATACAAAAAAATGATAATGATGTCCTGCTCATTAAGCAATTTTTTTAAGATGCATAATTAAGCCAGTTCTTTAATTATCAGTTTTGTCTTCTAAATTATACGCTTTTAAATCGATGGGCAGTTTTAGTTTGTTTTTTGTCTAAAATTTTCCATGGATTTGATCTTTAAGCTTAAAAAAAGGACATTTGATGTGTTCAAATAGAAGAGAATCATAAGGTACAAGAATGTTACCAAAGCATGAAAATTGTAAAGATCTGGCCGAAATTATTGAAAAAAAGTATAAACAGAATTGTAAAGAAGGGTATTATAAAAATTCAAAGAAAGTATTAAAATATTGTAAATAAAGGTTTAATCTCTGTGAATAAAGTCTTAGAAAAATTTTGAATCAAGTCGGAAAAGTTATAAGGAAAGTATTAACTGTACAAAAGGTATTAAAGATTTTAGTTCTATGGAAGGTATCCAAAATTGAAAGGAAAGAGTTAAAAAATGTAAAGAAAATATTGAAAGAAACTGGACAGAACGCGTATTATTGATAAACCGGAAGTAGACAGTTTACTTCTTGATCCAATGTACGAAAGGATTTTCCTTTTTTTATTGATTTTTTACATATTTTTCCAATTTTTTTAAAAATATTTAATTCATAAAAAAACGCGAGTATATCAAAACTTTTATAATAAGATTTGTAGAAAACTTTAGTTTTACTACTAAAATGAACAATACGAAAACATTTTTCTTTTTCATTAATTTTTTAAATATTTTACAATTTTTTTAATATATAATTCATGTAAAATGTAACGCGAGTACACTGTATATCAAAAATCTAAAAAGAACCAAAAGTGAAAAAAAAAAACGTTCAAAATTGTAGAAAACTTTAGTTTTATTATCTAAAATGAATAATTTAAATATGAAAATGTTATTAAAAATACTAAAGGATTTTCCTTTTTAATTTATTTTTTACATATTTTGCCAATTTTTTTTTAATATTTAATTCATATAAAATGTAACGCGAGTATATGAAAAATGTATAAAAAGAACCAAAAGTGGAAAAATAGCTTAAAATTGTAGAAAACTTTAGTTTTATTATCTAAAATAATCAATTTAAATAAGAAAATTTATTAAAAAATACAAAAGGATTTTCCTTTTTTATTTATTTTTACATATTTTGCCAATTTTTTGCCATTCATAAGAAATGTAACACAAGCTAGTAGGCTATATTAAACATTTATAAAAGGACCAAAATGAGTATAAAGAAACAAAATGAAAAAAAAATTTAAAAAAAATTAACAAAAGTTTAAAACTGTAAAAAAACTAGTTCAATTACTAAAATGAAAATAAGAAAATGTTATTAAAAAATACGAAAGGATTTTTCTTTTTTATTTATTTTTTACATATTTTGCCAATTAATATTTAATTCATATAAAATGTCGCGCGAGTATATCAAAAATTTATAAAAGGACCAAAATTGGGAACATAAAGAAACAATGAAAAAAAAATTTAAAAAAATTTAACAAAATTTCAAAATTGTAAAAAAAACCTTTAGTTTCATTACTAAAATGAAGAATTTAAATAAGAAAATGTTATTAAAAAATACGAAAGGATTTTCCTTTTTTATTTATTTTTTTTACATATTTTGACAATTTTTTGCCATTCAACTCAAGTATATCAAAAATTTGTAAAAGGACCAAAATTGGGAACATAAAGAAACAAAATGAAAAAAATTTAAAAAAAAGTAACAAAAGTTGAAAATTGTAAAAAAATCTTTAGTTTTATTACTAAAATGAAAACTTTAAATAAGAAATTGTTATTAAAATTAGCCAAATTTTTTGCATGACGGGTAGATTATTTGAACTTATCATCGCAAATTTAATAATGTTTTATTTTTTAATTCACTCTACCTCAACTAGACTTGTATATAAGATGCATTAAATTATCGAAAATGAGAAATAAATTGGCAGGATATCAGACTCTGGATCAAATTAAGCCAAGTTTTGCGAAATTGAGACGATTATGTAAAAGCCAGAAAATGAATCAGTGATACGCACCAGATGTCTGGAGCATCTGTTTATTACGAAAATTTCTCAGTATTTGCGCTTTTATGATAAATTTGTTCAACTTGTTTGAAGCAATTATGAAAGCTTCGAAACAGAATGACTTTTAAAAGATACTTAAATTGTTCTATAATCATTCATGTAGATATTTATAGAAGCAACTTGAGGAGTTCAACGACCATTTTTCTTTGAAATTAATAAATTTCCAAACACACATTAAAAATTTTTCACCGATTGTACAATAAATAAGACAAAACATGTTTTGACTGAATTGTGTATGTCATAAAATAAATAAAAAAAACCTGATATACAGTAAAACCTGGAAAAGTGACCAACTTTGAATGGTGACCACCGGTTTACGTTGACCACTTTTTAGTGTTCCTTCACAAAAATTCTCTGTATAGTTAAATTACCAGTGACCTTAAAAAGTGACCAGATAACAGATGAGTCATGTTACATCTCACTTTAACCCTTGGACATGATGATTCTTTACTATTTTGGTTTTGTGTTTTTTTACTACAGTAAAACCTGTTAAGAGTGACCACCAAAAAATGCAATGTTGGTCACTGTACACAGGTGGTCATTATACAACGAATTCCTGGATTTTATTAAAGTAATGAACATGTACACACTGTACAGAATCATCATGTCTAAGGGTACACTGTACTTGTACATGTAGACTGTAAAACATGTAGTAAAAAACCACAAAAATAAAAAAGTACAGAATCATCATGTCCAAGGGTTAAAGCAAGATGTAACGTGACTCATCCGTTATCTGGTCACTTTTTA
>JAQGBX010002643.1:0-19723 GCA_034698745.1 Megaphyllum sjaelandicum | reverse complement strand
GCAAGTTGTCAAAATTTCGATGTTCGAGAAGCAAGTTGTCAAAATTTCGATGTTCGAGAAGCAAGTTGTCAAAATTTCGATGTTCGAGAAGCAAGTTGTCAAAATTTCGATGTTCGAGAAGCAAGTTGTCAAAATTTCGATGTTCGAGAAGCAAGTTGTCAAAATTTTTGATGTTCCAGAAGCAAGTTATTTTTGTTGTTCGAGAAGCAAGTTGTCAAAATTTCGATGTTCGAGAAGCAAGTTATTTTTGTTGTTCTAGACGCAAGTTGTCAAAATTTTGATGTTCGAGAAGCAAGTTGTCAAAATTTCAATGTTCGAGAAGCAAGTTGTCAATATTTCGTTGTTCGAGAAGCAAGTTGTCAAAATTTTGATGTTCGAGAAGCAAATTGGCAAAATTTCGATGTTTGTGAAGCAAATTGTAAAAATTTCGATGCTTGAGAAGCAAATTTTCAAAATTTCGATTGAACGAAAAGTTCGCTGCTGAAAGTTAAGTTTAATGTTTTTGAACCGAATTATTAAAAGTTTGATGTTTTTGATCAGAATTATTTGAAGTTTGAAGTTTTTGATCCGAATTATTTAAAGTTTGAAGTTTTTGATCCGAATTATTTAAAGTTTGAAGTTTTTGATCCGAATTATTAAAAGTTTGAAGTTTTTGATCCGAATTATTAAAAGTTTGATGTTTTTGATCCGAATTATTAAAAGTTTGAAGTTTTTGATCCGAATTATTAAAAGTTTGAAGTTTTTGTTCCAAATTATTAAAAGTTTGAAGTTTTTGATCCGAATTATTAAAAGTTTGAAGTTTTTGATCCGAATTATTAAAAGTTTGAAGTTTTTGGTCCGAATTATTAAAAGTTTGATGTGTTTGATCCGAATTATTAAAAGTTTGATGTTTTTGATCCGAATTATTAAAAGTTTGATGTTTTTGGTCCGAATTATTAAAAGTTTGATGTTTTTGATCCGAACTATTAAAAGTTTGATGTTTTTGATCCGAACTATTAAAAGTTTGATGTTTTTGATCCGAACTATTAAGTTTGAAGTTTTGGATCCGAACTAATAAAAGTTTGATGTTTTTTTGAACCGAATTATTAAAAGTTTGATGTTTTTGATCCGAATTATTAAAAGTTTGAAGTTTTTGATCAGAATTATTAAAAGTTAGAAGTTTTTGATCCAAATTATTAAAAGTTTGAAGTTTTTGATCCGAATTATTAAAAGTTTGAAGTTTTTGATCAGAATTATTAAAAGTTTGATGTTTTTGAACCGAATTATTAATAGTTTGATGTTTTTGAACCAAATTATTAAAAGTTTGTTGTTTTTGATCCGAATTATTAAGTTTGATGTTGCAAGTTAGTTGTCAAGCACTTTTTGTTAAAAGTTTAACGTTTTCGAACCTAATTACTTAATGTTTGACATTTATGAAGTTAATCCATTGGAATTTCGTGACCGTAACAGCTTTTCTTAATTGTTTTTTATAGATTTTACAAGGGCACCGTTCCTCGATTAAGCCGAGTTTGCCTGGACGTGGCCATTACGTTCATGATATACGACTCGTTCATGGATCTCTTCAACACCATCTGGAAAACTCCTTAGGTCGAGCTCGCATCCTCGAAAACCCGGATACTAACACCACGCGCCCTCGTGTTCATATCACCCACCCCCTTCAAAAAAAACTTTCTCCCAGAGATCAATGAGGTTTAAGTCCGCGCCAAGTTTTTTGGAAGTAGGTAATTTTTTCCCGAAATGGTTGAGACGTTACGGTGTGCTTTTCTCCCGATTCCTTCTTCGCCCGGTTCGTAAACTCTTCCTGGCTCCCTGAGCGGTCAGTTCGTCTCGTCAGTCGTATCGATCTCGTGGACACGTACTTAGGAGAAATGTGCGGCTCCTCCTCTATAACAATTTACATTCCATTTTCAAAGTGTCTCAGAATAGTTGTCTTAGGTACGTTTAACCATGTTCGTAAATAAGTTTGTGTTTTTCTTGGTCCATGCGTGGACCGATGGACCGATGGATCCGGTTCTCAACGCGGGAAATTCTGGAATGGAAATTTTGGATTGTTTCTTCAAAGATCATCCAATGATTCCTAAGACATTCGAATTGATTTATGTGGTTTTTTGGAATCGTTGGACCGATTGAACAAATGAACCCGCAAAGTTTGTTCCCGAAAGATCCGAAATTTGGGAAGTTGAAATTTCAAATGCTCGGTAAAATGCTGAGGTGTACGCTCGTAACCCCTTGACCCACTTTGTTGGGAAATTTTGATAGTTGATTTTGGCTAGAGGAAGGATTCAAATTTTTTGAAATTTATTTCACGCCTCTCGTAAGATGACCGCTAATACCCCATGTTTGCTAATTGATTAATTATGAGTTTAATAACTAAAAAATATTAATAAACTTTGGAAAAATACACAATTTCAGGCACGCCAGGATTCGTGAACTTTCGCAGTTTCTTTCAACCTTCAAAATTTGTTTTTATTTCCTACGGTACAACCATTAATGCCTTATTTTTTTATTAAATGGTTTAATTCTAAATGTAATTACTATGAAAAATTAATAAACTTGAAAAATTAATAAACACAGAAAGATTAATAGACTTGGAAAAATTACGCTGAATTTGATTGGGCCAAAAAATCTGCTCTTGTGTACACTGAGTGTACGTTTCTGCACTCGTTTCAATCGGTTGGGCAACATGCATACTTGAGTGTAGTCAGTGCGCCCTACGTTCCTGCACTGAGTGTACACGGACTACACTGACGAATGAGTTGGTGTACTCAGTGTATCCAACATGGCGGACTGGTGACGTCATGAGCTTGCACGGCGCCAAAAATTTCACGACTTCCGGTTGCACTGCCTAGCCAATTGTACTGCACTAGTGGGCCTAATCTAATCCGCCATTAATAAACTTGGATGAAATGCAAAAATTTCAGGCACTAGGATTCGAAATCTTTGCGCTTTGAACTTTTGCATTTTTTCAACCTTTAAAATTTTTCTTTGTTTATATGTGGTACGACCTATAATGCCCCATTTTCTATTAAATGATTTAATTACTCTGAAAAATTAATTAACTTGAAAAATTAATAAACACGAAAAATTAAATTAATAGACTTGGAAAAATTATGGTGAATTTGATTGGGCCAAAAAATCTGCTCTTGTGTGCACTGAGTGTACGTTTCAATCGGTTGGGCAACATGCATACTTCAGTGTAGTCAGTGTGCCCTACGTTCCGTGTTTGATTGGGTTCAATACCTGCACTGAGTGTATACGGACTACACTGACGAGAGTTGGTGTACTCGGTGTATCCAACATGGCGGACTGGTGACGTCATGAGCTTGCACGGCGCCAAAAATTTCACCACTTCCGGTTGCACTGCCTAGCCAATTGCACTGCACTAGGGGGCCTAGTCAAATTCGCCATTAATAAACTAGGATAAAATGCAAAAATTTCAGGCGCTAGGATTCGAAATCTTTGCGCTTTGAACTTTTGTCTTTTTTTTCAACCTTCCCAATTTTTCTTTGTTATGGTACGATCTATAATGCCCCATTTTTTATTAAACGGTTTAATTCTAAATTTAATTACTCTGAAAAATTAATAAATTTGGAAAAAATTTGCATTTTTTTTTTTCAAACTTCAAAATTTGGTTTCTTACGGTATGGCCAGTAATGTCACATGTTTTTATTAAACGGTTAATTCTAACGTAATTTATTTAAAAAAAGTAATAAACTTGGAAAATTTACGAAAGTTCTAGTATCTGGATTCCAAAAGGCTTAATTTGTATCTTTACGCGTAAAATTGTGCCCATTATCAAATCCAAGATTTATTTTCTTCCTCGTAGTACGACCAGTTATACCCTTTTTTCATTAAATAATTAATTCTATTGTTAATTTCTTTAAAATGATTAAAACTAACTCGAAATTGAACAAAAATCTCACGCTCTTGGCTTCGAAAGCATCTTCTTTCGAAGAAATGGGCTTGCAATTTTGAACACTTTCGAGTTTATTTGCTTTTTCAAATAATTTACATTTTATGAACGTTAATGACCTCTAAACCTTTAATGTACAGGGTTCTCCCAACCTGGAAAACTCGGGGATGTTGAAAATATCTGTAAATGTCAGGGAAGTGCTTATTACGCGGTTAACTCTGAGCCTACTCGAAAGCTTTTTCAAATTTTCCTAGTACAAATTAAAAAAATTTCTGAGGGCAAACTTGCAATATTTTCAACAGTTTCTGAGGGCAAATTTGCAAAATTTTTAACAGTTTCTGTGGGCAAATTTGCCAAAATTTCAACAGTTTCTGAGGGCAAATTTGCAAAATTGTCAACAGTTTCAGATAGGAAATTTTCAAAATTGTCAACAGTTTCTGAGGGGAAATTTTTAAAATTGGCAACAGTTTCTGAGGGTAAACTTTCAAAATTGTCAACAGTTTCTGAGGAGAAATTTGCAAAATTGTCAACAGTTTCTGAGGGGAAATTTTCAAAATTGTCAACAGTTTTTGAAGGGAAATTTTCAAAATTGTCAACAGTTGCTGAGGGCAAATTTTCAAAAATTTTAACAGTTTCTGAGGGCAATTCTGCAAAAATTTCAACAGTTTCTGAGGGGAAATTTTCAAAATTGTCCACAGTTTCCGAGGGGAAATTTTCAAAATTGTCAACAGTTTCCGATGGGAAATTTTCAAAATTGTCAACAGTTTCTGAGGGGAAATTTTCAAAATTGTCAACAGTTTTTGAGGATAAATTTTCAACATTGTCAACAATTTCTGAGGAGAAATTTGCAACATTGTTAACAGTTTCTAAGGACAAATTTGCAAAGTTTTCAACTGTTTCCGAGCCGAAATTTGCAAATTTTAAAAGTTTTCGTAATGCAAATTTGCACGATGTCAATATTTTGTCATAAATTTAAAATTTGACGTTGTTGTTGGTAAGGGAAATTTGTTGCGAAATTTCTGGGGGAATCCTGATTCATGATCCTTCCTTAAACCGAAAGTATGATAAGTTTTAGCGAGGGGGTACCTCGAAGTTTTTGGATATTACAAGTATTAAAAAGCCGCCCGGTTCCAGTTCAAGTTTACTCTGTATACGAAGTGTGTGAAATAACCAACCCCCCCCCCCTCCAAAGACCTCCCAATTTGGTTTCCGCTCCCAAAATGTCCGTATTCGGCCATCGTCCCGTCTTCGTATCAGATGTTTCCACAGCCGTCCACAGTAGACACCGTCCAAACTCACTTCGCACCTTTTTGGCCTTACGGTGAATTTTCCATGCCCCAATTCTTGTCGTTTTCAGAAAATTTTAAAAAGAAGTCTTGTAAGAGTGGGGCTATAGTTGATCAATTAGATTCCAGAGTTGACCGTATTGTTTTTTATACGTTAGTTTCGATGCCCGAATTTACTTACATTCCTCCCTTCGAGGGACTCTTTGATTTCTTGCTCACCCATCTTTATGCATTTCTATTTTCAAATTTTACTATCTTGATGCATTTTTTTTTTTGTTTTCTTACTTTATATTTTCCAGTATTCTCAGCAACTGTCTTTGCCTCTTGTTTCTTCGAATTGAGAGTTAGCGAAAAGGATCAAAGCTGATTTCGCAACATGAAATTGAAATTGTTGAATTTTCCAAAGACTGAAAAAAATCGGGGAAATTCAATGTGTTCATGTTGTCACAATCCAAAATTGTTTTGTTTTTTTTTTTTCAAAATTTTCAGCAATTTTCCAGTACAAATTTTCAAACTTTTAACCGAGTTTTAGAGGACAAATCTGCAAAATTTTCCGATATTTCCGAGGGCATATTTGCACAAATTTTCAGCAGTTTTTCGTGGAAAAATTTGCTCAATTTTCCACAGTTTTAGGGTTCAAAGCTGCAAACTTTTCCATAGCTTTGGATACAAATTTGCAAAATTTTCCATAGCTTTGGAAACAAATTTGCAAAATTCTCCATAGCTTCGGAGTACAAATTTGTAAAATTTTCCCTAGCTTCGGAGTACAAATTTGCAAAATTTTCCATAGCTTCGAAGTACAAATTTGCAAAATTTTCCAGTTTGAGTACAAAATTTGCAAAATTTTCCACAGTTTAGGAGTACAAATTCGCAAAATTTTCCATAGTTTTGGAGTACAAATTTGCAAAATTGTCCATAGTTTTGGAGTACAAATTTGCAAAATTTTCCATAGCTTTGGAGTGCAAATTTGCAAAATTTTCCATAGCTTCGGAGTACAAATTTGCAAAATATTCCAGTTTTAGAGTATACAGACTTGCAAAATTTTCCAGTTTGAATACAAAATTTGAAAAATTTTCCACAGTTTAGGAGTACAAATTTGCAAATTTTTCCACAGTTATCAATTATAAATTTTTCAAAATTTTCCACATTTTTGGAGTACAATTTTGCAAAACTTTGAACAGATTTCGAAAACAAATTTGCACAACCTTCATCAGTTATCCTAATGTAAACGTGCAAGATTTCCAACCCTTTAATTCTTGTACAAATTTGCAAAAATTTTGTACTGTTTAGGGTTCCAGATTTGCAAAATTTTCTATTAGTTTCCGTGGACAAATTCTCAAACTTTTCTACATTTGGCGAATACAAAATCGTCAAATGTTCAACGTTTTGTCACGCTAATTGTGTGAATTTTTTTATATATATTGTGAAAATTGTCCTTAGTGAATTTTTCAAAATGTTGAACTTTGAATGGGGCAATTTTGGCGTTGTTATTGGTCAGGGAAATTTGTTTGAAAACCTGGAAAAGTCAGGGAAGTTGGAAATGAAATTTCTGGGGGAACCCTGTGAAGCAGCTTTGGGAACTACCTTAAATCTCAATCTCGGAATAAATTGAAAGTAAAATCGGTTAATTTTAACCAAAAATAAACGTCGGATTTGATCTTTTATTCTCTCAATTCGTTGTCTCATCTTCCATTCTTTGTTGTTTCTTCTGCAGATGTTTATTAACATATATTTTTTTATAATTATGCCGGTGATTATATACTTTGCAAAGTGCGTGTGGGGGAGAAAGCAGCCCGGAAATGAATTTTAAGGCTGATTTATTTGAATTTCAATTTGTGTCGTTACGTGTTATCATGAATGTGCTGGGCGCATAATTATAACGATTCTGTCCAAACCATAGTATATAACGTGTCCAAACTCTATCTCGCTTCAGTCTCTCATTTGTGTATTTGCAGGAAATATACCGGAAGTGACGCAACTTGTGACATTTTTCATTTTTTCAGATCAAGCAAGTGTAAAAATCGCGCGATCTATGGCCGAGTAAAGTTAAAACTGCTGACATTTAGCCCCCGAAAGTTACATGTGGTAAGCTGAGATGTGACGTTTTTGTTGAATGTAGTTATTGAGTTCCACTCGAGATCGTCCTAAACCAGAAATTTTAAGTTTTTTGGGTCGTGTCACTTCTCGGGGTTTAAACTAAGGACTTGTTCTGAAAAAGGTTTTTTTTTTTAAAAAAAAAACTGTATGAAAAATTATTTTTTTTTTCGACAAAATCGTAGTTTTTTTTGTTGAGAAATTGTAAGTTTTCAAAAAATGTTTATTTTTGTTTGGAGAAATTGAAGGTTTTTAAAAAATTGTTTACTTTGCTTTGGAGAAAGTGGATATTTTTGAAAAATTGTATAGTTTTGCTAAGAGAAATTGTAGGCATTTAAGAAATAGAATGGTTTTTGGAGAAACGGTAGGTTGTCTTTTTGAAAATTTGAATAGTTTTTTTTTAAAAAATGGAAGTTTTTCAGAACAATTGAATAGTTTTCTGAAAAATTAAATAGTTTGAAAATTTGAATATTTTTTCTGAACAATTGAATGTTTGTTTTTTTTTGAAAATTTGAATAGTTTTTTTTTTAATATTTGAAGTTTTTCTGAACAATTGAATAGTTTTTTTGAACATTTTAATAGTTTTCTCGAACAATTGAATAGTTTTCTCGAACAATTGAATAGTTTTTTTGAACAATTGAATAGTTTGAAAAATTGAATAGTTTTTTTGTTGAAAATATATAGTTTTTTGTTGAAAATATGAAGTTTTTCTTAAAAATTGAACAGTTTTATGAACAATTGAATAGATTTTTTTGAACAATTGAATAGTTTTTTTTAAAATTTAATAGTATTTTTTTAAATTGTAGTTCTTTTAGGAGCAGGCTACAGTATCTTAGTTTTTTGTTTATCTTGTAAAATATGAATAATTTCCAAATAATACTATACAATTTTTAAAAAACCTACAATTTCTCCACCAAAAAAACTATACTATTTTTCCAAAAAAATATTTTTTTTAAAATATTGTAGTTTTTTTCTTAAATTCGTACCGTTTTTAACAAAACTCGCATAATTTGAAGGAAAAAAACCAGTCCAGTTTATTGAGAAGAAAAAAAATTATGAAAATTAAAATAAATTTTTATATTTTCAAGGAAAAGATCATGACGCTTAATGATTTTTTTAATTTTCCTTTTTTTTATTTTACCCAAATTTGTATTTTCGATTTTTTAAATTTCAACAATTTCATTTTGAAATTTTATTTTATTTCAAAGTAATTTCCAAGATCCTTTCTTCCTTCCCATCCAATATTCGCCCCTAAACTCGCTTCTACTTTTTTTTAAAATATTGTAGTTTTTTTTAAATTCGTACAGTTTTTAACAAAACTCGCATAATTTGAAGAAAAAAAAACCCGTCCAGTTTATTTAGGAGAAAAAAAAATTATGAAAATTAAAATAAATTTTTATATTTTCAAAGAAAAGATCGTGACGCTTAATGATTTTTTTTTAATTTCGCTTTTTTTTTATTTGACCCAAATTTGTATTTTGGATTTGTTGAATTTTTCAACAATTTCTTTTTAAAATTTTATTCTATTTTAAAGTAATTTCCAAGATTATTCCATTTTCATATTTTCTAGGAAACGATTTGTTGAATTTTTCCACAATTTCTTTTAAAATCCATCCAATATTCGCCCTTTAATTTGCGTCTACTTTTAAATCAAAATTTTAAGATAACTGACTGACCACAAAAACTCGAGGAATGGATGACAATTTCAGCGCCGGAATTGCAAATAATCTTCAACGTTCGTTGCGGTCATTTCAGGATTTGTGGTCAAGTCTTAAAAATTGAAATCCTTTCTCGATGACCGTTAATAACTCTCCCGTGTCGCGTCTACAGGAGCAATTAAACCGGTCAAGTCCATCTCCGGACACGCTGACCTTCCGCTGACCACCGAAGATGGACTTGGAAGACTCTTCCGGGATCGAGCAGAACATTCTGGTGAGCTTTTAATCCGTTTTTCATAGTTAATAATTCACCGATTTATTGCCGGGTTGATTGGTCGTGTGCTTGTCGTAATTGGATCATTAGAGGACCACTTAAGCACTCTTCTCAATCTCTCTCCAGGTTGACCTCATTTTGGAAATTTTGTCAATTTCGAGTGCTTTTGGCGAGTGATGCCCGAGAGTGTTTGCTCTTTGAAATTTAGCCGTGTTTTTGAAAGGACTAGGGGAAGAAAATTGCTTTATTTATTTAGGCAATTTAGGTTAAATGAGCTGTGATGTTGCTCTGGTTGAGAATGGCCATTAATTGGCAAGACCTTGTCTGGAAATGTTGAAAGTTTCCTAATGTGCCCGAAACTTTTAAGTTTTTGAAGTTACGTCCACTGTTGCCACTTGTTTCTGGAAACAGACTCGTGAAAATTGGATAAAATGTATGTTTCTGTAAACATAAGGAAAATTACGTAAAATGTATGTTTTTTTGGAAAAATACTTTAGAAAATTGCATGAAATGCACGTTTTTTTAAAACAAAACATACATTTTATGCAATTTTCACAAGTTTATGTTTTAAGAAACAAATTTTATGTAATTTTCACAGGTCTATGTTTCCAATAATGCATGTTTTTGGAAACAAACCTGTGAAAATTACGTAAAATGTATGTTTTTTTGGAAAAAAATACTTATGAAAATTGCATAAAATGCATGTTTTTTGGGAAAAAAAAAACATACATTTTATTCATTTTTCCCAAGTTTGTTTTCAGAAACATACATTTAATGTAATTTTCACAAGTTTGTTTCCAAAAAAACATGCATTTTTGGAAACATAGACCTGTGAAAATTACATAAAATTGGTTTTTGGAAACAACCTTGTAGAAATTGCATAAAACGTATGTTTCTGTAAACATAAACAAGGGAAAATTACGTAAAATGTATGTTTTTTTTGGAAAAATACTTTCGAAAATTGCATGAAATGCACGTTTTTTTGGAACAAAACATACATTTTATGCAATTTTTTTAAGTTTGTTTTCAGAAACATACATTTCATGTAATTTTCAGGAGCTTGTTTCCAAAAAAAACATGTATTTTATGCAATTTTCACACGTTTGTTTTCAGAAACAAATTTTCACAAGTGTGTTTCCAAAAAAAACCATGCATTTTGGAAGCATAAACTTGTGAAAATTGCATAAAATGTATGTTTCTGTAAACATAAGCATGGGGAAATTACGTTAAATGTATGTTTTTTTAGAAAAATACTTTCGAAAATTTCTTAAATGCGTGTTATTTGGAAAAAACACGTACATTTTATGCAATTTTTACAAGTTTGTTTTCAGAAACATACATTTTATGTAATTTTCAGGAGTTTGTTTCCATAAAACATTCATTTTATGCAATTTTCACATGTGTTTCCAGAAACAAATTGTATGCCTAAAATGTATGTTTCTGGAAACATAAACTTGTTAAAATTGCCTAAAATGTATGTTTTTGGAAACATTAACTTGTGAAAATTTACATAAAATATATCTTTTTGCAAACAAACTTGTGGAAATTACATAAAATGTATGTTTTTGAAAACAAAAACTTGTGAAAAATGCGTAAAATGTATATGTTTCTGGTAACAAACTTGTGAAAATTACGTAGAATGTATGTTTCTGGTAACAAACTTGTAGAAATTCCATGAAATGTAAGTTTTTGGAAACAAAAACGTATGAAAAATGCATAAAATGTATGTTTTTTTGGAAACAAACTTGTGAAAATTACATAAAATTTGTTTTCTAAAACATGAACTTGTGAAAATTGCATGAAATTTATGTTTCTGGAAACATAAACTTCCGAAAATTGCATAAAATTAGTTTTTGGAAACATCAACTTATCAGAATTGCATAAAATGTATGTTTCTGGAAACAAACTCCTGAAAATTTCATTAACTGTATGTTTTTTGCAATCATAAACTTATGAAAATTGCATGAAATTGGTTTCTGGAAACATAAACTCCTGAAAATTGCATAAATTTTTTGTTTCTGGAAACAAATTTGTGAAAATTGCCTAAAATGTATGTTTCTGGAAACAAACTTCTGAAAATTACTTAAAATTCATGTTTCTGGAAATTGTTCATGTTTCATAAAATTTTTGTTTCTGGAAACAAATGTGTGAAAATTGCATAAAATATGTTTCTGGAAACATAAACTTCTGAAAATTACCTAAAATGTATGTTTATGAAAACAAACTCCTGAAAATTACATCAAATGTATGTTTTTGGAAACAAATTTCTGAAAATTACTCAAAATTCATGTTTCTGGAAATATAAACTTGTGAAAATTAAATAAAATGTATGTTTATGGAAACAAAGTCCTGAAAATTACATCAAATGTATGTTTTTGGTTACGATGCTTTAAAAATTGCATAAAATGTAAGCTTCTGGAATCAAACTTGTGAAAATTACATAAAATTTATGTTTTAGGAAACAAACATGTAAGAACATGTGTGGACTTGTTTGTGGAAATATAAACTTACGCGTGGGCTTGTTTCTGGAAACAAGCACCTAAAAATTACATAAAATTTATGTTTCTGAAAATAAAGTTATGAAAATTACACAATTTATATTTCTGGAAATTAAGTTATGAAAATTACACAATTTGTTTTTGGAAACATAAACTCCTGAAAATTACATGAAATTTATGATTCTGGAAACAAACTTGTAAGAACATGTGTGGGCTTGTTTCTGGAAACAAACTTCTTGTGAAGATTAAATAAATTGGTTTCTGGGAAACGTAAACGAAATTTTCTTTACATTGATTCTCGTAAGTGAAAAACGTATTCAAGATGCCAACATTCGAGTTGTACGTTCACTCATTTCCTCGTAAACAATTTTGATCTTTAATTAAGCTGAGGTTGCCTGTATTGATTTGATTACCTTTAATAGTTTGAGAAGGCTGATGTTTCGATGCTGTTTTTGAGGCTGTTTTGCGACGAATATCGATCTGTTTCTTGAAGGGCAAAATATCATCGATGGCTTGTTGTGACATTGTTGTGACATGTTGTGAGGAATTAAATGCTTATTTTCCTCAGGGGAAATATCCTTAAATTGCATTAGTCGCTTTACGAGGGAGTGAATTGGTCGCGGGCTATGATGACATTATTAGGAAAATCCTGAGATGAAAATTATGGAAAAGTCAGGGAATAATGAATTTTATTTGAAAAAATTCAGGAAAATTAAAGGAATTTACTTTGTTGTCATAATCTAAAATTAGTGCTGATTCGGGGTTTGTTTGCTCAGGGCCCATTTGCAAAAGTATCCTAGTAAAATACGCAGAATTTTCACTGATTTTTAGGGGATAAAATTGCAAAATTTGTGGATATTTTTCGAGGACAAATTTGCAAATTTTTTAATCTTTACCGAAGACAAACTTGCGAAATTGTGCATCTTTTCCAAAGACAAATTTGCAAAATTTTCAGCAGTTTTGGGTTACAGCTTTGAAAAAGTTTTAAACAGCTTTCGAGGTAGTACATGTATTGGCAAAATTTTGGATCTTTTATGATGACAAACTTACAAAATTTTCAACAGTTTTCGAGGGCAAATTTTCGATCTTTTACGATGACAAACTTGCAAAATTGTGCATCTTTTCTGAAGACAAATTATAAAAAATTCTAAGTTTTTGGTTACAGTTTTGCAAAATTTTCAACAGTTTTCGAGGAAAAACTGCCAAAATTTTCGATCTTTTCCGAAGACAAACTTGCAAAATTGTGCATCTTTTTTGAAGACAAATTATAAAAAATTTTAAGTTTTTGGATACAGTTTTGCAAAATTTTCAACAGTTTTCGAGGAAAAATTGGCAAAATTTTGGATATTTTATGATGGCAAACTTGCAAAATTGTGCATCTTTTCAAAGACAAACTTACAAAATTGTTCATCTTTTCCGAAGATAAATTTGAAAAATTTTCAACAGTTTTCGATTACAGGTTTGTAAAATTTTCAACAGATTTCGGTTACAGGTTTGCAAAATTTTAAACAGTTTTCGAGGGAAAATTTGTAAAATTTTCAACTCTTTCCAAGAAAAAATTTGCAGAATTTTCAACCATTTCCGGGGACACATTTGCAACGTTTTTTAAAACAAATTTGTCAAATTTTTTAACATTTGTTTCATGCTAATTTTTGTAAATTTTTTAATTTATTTTCTTTATTTTTTTAATTTTTTTAAAAAAAAGTTTCAAAATTTTCATTGGTAAATTTGGCAAAATATTGAATATTGTCCTGCGTCTATTTCTAAGGTCATTGGGCATTGGTCAGGACCATTCTATGCATTCGATGCATGTGGAATGCATCATGTACGTAAGTTTGAGATCGACTGTATTGATGAAATTGGTCCATCTGCGATGGTCAAGCAATGTTGCATTCCGATTCGGAAAGTGTCCGGCAATGCGTGACCAGTTCTTCCAACTGGTCAAACTTCTTCAGCAGGTAAAGAGTTTCCATCAGCACATTCCATGATTCGAATTTGTGCGGATCCAGCAGATGAGCCCTTGTTAGAAATTCCTCGGCTTTGGCATAATTGCCCAAAAAGTGCCACAAACCCCCTTCGGATTCGAGCAATGCAGCGGTTACGGCTCTGTCTTGCTTGATATCCGCAAAGATGCTTTTGTCGTCTTCGCCGTGACCAAGAACGGTTGCACCGCCAAGTCTGGATACGTCTTCGGCATGTCCATCAACTTCTGAAACCCTTTTGGATGTCTCTACGCTACGATCTGGAGCACCTTTTACGTGCCCTCCAACTCCTTCACCTCGTCCATGAACCTTTCCAGCATGTCCTACAACTGCTTTGTCATGTTCTGGAACCATTTTACCACATTTTGCAACTTTTACAACACATCCTATAACTTCTTCACCAATGGTGACTACGTCTTCATTGTGTCCTACTACTTCTTCACCATGTCTTACAGTTTCTTCAACACGTCTTACGGCTTCTTTATAACGTCCTTCATCATTTTTACCATAACAGGCAGCATCTTCACCACGTTCTTCAACTTTTTCACCACGTCCATCAGCATCTTCACCATGTCCTTCAACATTTTCACTGCGTCCATCAGCATCTTCACCATGTCTTACAGCTTCTTCACTACATCTTACAGCTCCTACAATCCGTCTTACAGTTGTTTTACTACGTATTTTAGGTTCTTCGCAATGTCTTACAGCGTCTTCGCCATGTCCATCAGCTTCTTCTCCATGTCCATCAGCTTCTTCTCCGCATGTTGCAAGTTCTACTACATGGCCTACAACCTTGTCATTAGATCTCAGAAGGCCCGCACCATCCTCAGAGATTGATCGGACATCCGAGACCTCCGCTCGGTATCCATTGCCGTAGAAGCAGTACGCCCGTACCCCTTTACTGCGGTGAACTTCGTAAAAGCCTCTGACTTTGAACTTCAGATTCTTGCTGACGACAACGTAGTTGTACCGCTCGAGCAGCATTCTCTTGCTTTCCTCGCGATTGGTCTTCCATCGAGAGTTCTCGATCCATCCGATGCTTGTTCTGGAAAGCAGCGGAACATTCCTGCCCAGCAAGGCCCAACCACCGGTCATCAAGAGAGGGTAGTCCAGCACTACACCCGCGGCATCTTCTTGCTGACCGACATATTTCAAGCAAGCGTTGTAGTCGACCGAAGCCAGATGACCGACCGGAAGAATGTCTTGCAGGCTATTGTCCTCGTCCAGTGGCAAGGAAGACCAAGAAGCCCAAGCGTACAAAACCAGCTTGCAGTACAGCGCCAGCTCGACGCCGTCCAACGTCATGGTGTTGATCTTTGGTCGAGATTTCAGGCGTGAATAAGTGCTCGTGTAAAGGAAGTGAAGTCCCGAAGCACCGGAAACCACCATCAGTACAGAAGAATCGTGCAGACGATGGAGCCTCGCACAACCCAAGCAGGAAACTAAGAAGGATGAGATAAGAGACATTAAGGTGAGGTTGTTGCTGGCTCGCAATCGCCAGAGCTGATCGTCGGCTATCCAAGTTGAAGTGGTTAGTTTTGATGAACACTTCATCCACGTGCAGAAACAGTTCAAGAAGCTGATGGCCAAGGCGGTCATCACCAAGGTACTGTGCAGCAAGCCACCGCCCCATAGCATGCTGAAATATTGAGAAAATGTCATTGCATTGTCAGTTTTGGCCATGGACGGGTGGCAGGAATGCTGTCGAATATCCAAAACCGCTCGGACAATGTGGTCAAGCAAAACTCCAGAAAGCATGCCTAACACTCCACCTACGGACAACCAACGAATGAGGATATTTCTAGAATAAATATCAGTTTTTTTGCTAGTTTTGACCATTGATGCATGACAAGAATGATGTTGATGGTCCAAAGCTGCTCTGCCAATGCGGTCAAAGAGGACTCCGGACGCCTCGCCCAGGAGTCCACCTGTGGTCAGCCACCAAACGGGGATCTTGGACGAGTTTTGTTGAGTTTTGTAGCAAGTTCTGGCAATTGATGAATTGGAAGAATACCGTTGATGGTCCAGAACCACGCGGACAATGCGGTCAAGCAGGACTCCGGATGCCATGCCAAGCAGTCCTCCGGCAGTCATCCACCAAACGGAAGTCTTTGGAGAATTCAGGTCAATTTCTTGGCAAGTTTTAGCCGAGGATGGATTAAAAAAATGTTGCTGTTGGTATAAAACCGTTCCGACAATGCGGTCAAGAAGGACTCCGGATGCCATGCCGACGAGTCCACCAGCAGTCATCCACCTGACTGGCATACTCGGCGAGTTAAGGAACACCAGCATCGGGCCGATGGTGGCGATGGACGATGGTTGTACGGAAATGACCACCCCCAGGACGTAGCCGCCACTGATGGAGAATATGTTGCTCGAAGACCAGAAGCTGGTTCTTGTCGAGGATCTCCGGACACGGTTCCGGATGTTGGCCATCAGCGCCATGACTATGAAAATCGTCGGAGAAAGAAGGCTTTCTGCAAATGGGTGTGATGCCGAAAGCATTGCCTGTTTGGAGAAGGCCACCAAGATGGCGGCCAGAATGGCCACGTCACGACAATGGCCGAAAATGGCTCTGGAGAATTTGTAGACTGAGAAGGGAAGGGTGGCTGCCACGAGACTGTGGAAGGTTCTGGAAAGCTGGAAATTACAATCAAAAATCATTACGAAATATTTTTGGAAAATTGTAGTTTGAAGGAAATATTTTGGGAAAATCGTCTTTTTATAGGAAATATTCTGGGAAATATTTTGGAAAAATCGTCGTTTTGTAGGAAATATTTTGGGCAAATACTCGTTATTGAAAATGGTCGATTTACAAGAAATATTTTGGGAAAATCGTCGTCTTATAGAAAATATTCTGGGAAATATTTTGGCAAAATCGTCGTTTTGTAGGAAATATTTTGGGAAAATAGTCTTTTATAAGAAATATTTTTGGAAAATCGTCGTTTTATAGGAAATATTTTGGAAGAAGCGTCGTTTTATAGGAAATATTTTGGGAAATTCGTCATTTTTAAAAAATAGTTTAGAAAAATTGTTAATTTTTTTAGGATATATTTTGGGAAAATCTTCAATTTTTGGGAAATGTTTTGTATAAATAATTATTTTTTATGATATGTTTTGGGGAATAGCCTCGTGTATTAGGAGATATGTTGCAAATATTTTTTTTTACTAACTATATTGTGACAAAATTCAATTTGTAGGAAATATTTTGGGAAAATTGCTGTTTAGGAAATATTTTGGGAAATGTTAAAAAATTGTCATTTTTTAGGAAATATATGTTAGAATTATCCATTTTAATAAAATAAGTAGTAAATCGCCATTTTTTAGAAAATATTTTTTTTAAAAAATCGTCATTTTTTAGGAACATATTGTGCAAAACAAAATTCGTTTTTAGGACATTTTGTTTGGAAAAATCAATTATAGGCAACTCATTTTTGAGAATAACGGTTATTCAAACCTTTATTTGTGTTAGAAAAAATGTTGAAAATCGTCATGGTTATGAAATGTTTTAGAAAGAATCATGTTCAGGGTTCCCCCAGACCTGGAAAACCTGGAAAAGTCAGGGACCATGAAAATGATTTGGAAAAGTCAGGGAAGAATTACTCAATTTAAAAAAAAATCAGGGAAATTCATCGTAGTTGGGTACAAATTTGAAAAAATTTGCCCCGTTTTTTGAGGACAAATTTTCAAAATTTTCCACGTTTTCCGAGGACAAAATTGCAAAATTCTCCACATTTTTTTTATAACAAATTGCAAAATTTTTCACGTTCTCCGAGGACAACTTTGCAAAATTTTCCGCGTTTTTCGAGGGCAAATTTGCAAAATTTCCCACGTTTTCCGAAGACAAAATTGTAAATTTCTTCCCGTTTTTCGAGGACAATTTTGCAAAACTTTTAGCAACTGTTTTTTTTTTTAATTTTTAACATTTACTATGTCAATTGTTTACAGTATCATTGGTCAGGGAAATTTTTTTTCAAACCTGGAAAAGTCAGGGAAAAGTCAGGGAAGTTGAAAATAGAATTTCTGGGGGACCCTGATATTATACTCATATTACAATAAATTTACAAATAAATGTCCTCCTTAAGAAGTATGTCTCATAATTTTACTTACCTCAAACGATGAAGTTTTCCATCCTACAAATTTCGAAATTTTCAAAATTATAACATAAATGGCAGTCAGAATGGACGAAGATGACCCTCCATCAACACCTGTTGGAGGATCATCTTTTCGGCCATCGAGGAATCGGCCATGGTGATGTCCAAGGTCACTAAAGTACGAATGAGCCACTGTTTTGGGGAAAAAAAAGGTTAGGCTTCACAATTTTTGGGGAATTTTCAGAATTTTTAGAACTACCTTCAACATTGTCCCAATGCTCTCCAGGGTCCCGGATGGCCAATCCTTGAGGGTGCGTTACCAGAAGATACCGAGTCCAAAATACGAATGGCATCAAGAGGAATATGAAAAATGGGGGAAATATGGGATCCTCTGTGGGGTCTTTTTCTAAGTCTGTTTAAGAAATTTTCGTGTGTTTTTTAAAGATTTGATGAGTTTGATTTGAATTTATTAACTGCGGAAGTGCCAAGAACCTTGTTTTTTAATAACAACTAAAATGTAACTATTGCAGGGTTCCCTTAGACTTGGAAAACCTGAAAAACCTGGAAAAGTCAGGAAAGTTGAGAATGACCTGGAAAAGTCAGGAAAGAATGGTTTATTTTGAAAAAGTCAGGGAAATTCAACGCAGTCAGGACGATCCGAAATTATATACTAGCTTCTACAAGATATACTCAGGGCTTATTTTCCGAGTAGAAATGTGCAAAAATTTTCCACATTTTCGGAGTACAAATTCGCAAAATTGTCCACGTTTTCCTAGCACAAATTTTTAAAATTCTCATTTTAAAAAATTGTAATGTAATTTTTTTAAATTAAAAAAAAATTCCGTATGTTAATTTTCAAAATTGTCGTTAGTAAATTTTAAAAAAAAATATAAATTTTTTAGTGTCAATTTTTTACGTTGTCAACTTGTCATTGGTTAGGGAAATTTTTTTTGAAACCTAGAAAAGTTAGGGAAGTTAAAAATGAAATTTTTGGGGAAACCCTGCAATTTTAATACTCTTTCCATATGAAATTAGACGTAATCGCAACATAATATCTTTAAAAAAAATAAAGATAGTTTAATCAATTTTTAAAATATGGTTTCGTTTGTATCCAACAAATTTTCAGTTTTGATACAGTATAACAGTTGACCTTTAACCTAAATTCTGTACATGTGCGTCGCTGACCAAGACACTGCGCTAAGTGGATTAAGCCCAAGGGTGCAAGGGGACAGGGGTGGGTTCTATTGTCCACGATGAGGTTTAGGTAAGAATTTCCGGGGAGTGGGGTTTGGGTCTGCTGGAAATAGCCTGCAATTTCCTCATTTAGAATTGTAGACCCTCACACAATTGACTGTTTTGGGATTCATTAAAAAAAGAAAACAGATTTGGTAAATATTTCCGAAACATTCCGTGAACAAAATGTGCGCTACAGTCGTATATATTTTGAACTTTTTATTTGAAACGTGTCCTCCATTTTCTAGCGAGGAAAACGTTCAACGTAATTCATTTGGTGTAGACACATTGTTGCCGAATTTCCGAAACATGTTCAAGCAGCCGCGAATGTGTGTTCGTTCCCGAAACATATACTTTATGATTGAAAGTTGCGGAACTTGTGGTCCTAATTGAACAGCATGGATCCTGGAATCGCATGTTTTTGGACTTTTGTTCGGGTCCTGTACGTCTTGATGTTTCGATTTAACATTTTCTAGCAAGGGAACATGTTTCGTTCGTGTGAACACCATGTTTCCGAAACATGTTCAAACAGCAGCGAATGTGTGTTCGATCCCGAAACATATACTTTATGGTTGAAAGTTGCGGAACTTGTGGTCCTAATTGAGCAACATGGGTCCTGGAATCGCATGTTTTTGGACTTTTGTTCGGGTCCTGTACGTCTTGATGTTTCGATTTAACATTTTCTAGCAAG
>JAQGBX010002642.1:0-19724 GCA_034698745.1 Megaphyllum sjaelandicum | reverse complement strand
ATTAATGGAGCTTGAACAGGCAACACTTGAAGAATGGGAAAACATTCCTCAACAGACACTAGACAATGTGATTTCTTTAATGCCCAATAGGTTAAATGAGATCATAAGGGCAGCAAGAGGAGGTGTTACTCGTTATTGTTAAACAATAATTAGCAATTTGCAATTAAGTTACATGTCATGCATTGCCATTTGTTAAGGGTATTATTGTTTTGGTGTTTAATTAAACACAATAATGTGTTTCTCAATGTTTTTACTTTGATTATGATGCACATTCAATATGCAGTACCCCAATAATGTTATCTGTAAAACATTAGGTGATGCACTAAACTTTCACAAATTTATATGCAAAAAAGTAGGTGACGCGCTAAATTTGCACAGCAGTTTAGATGAAAAAATGTGAAGAAAAGACAGTCAGTATTTAAAACTGGATAAAATTTTAACTTTCATTGACATCAATTGTTTCTTAATTGTTAGTACAGTTCCATCTTATCTTCTAAAGGACTCCATGCCAGTTACCATATTTCAATATATGTTTAGTCTCTTTACAAGAATTGTAAGACATATCTTCTCCTATCTTCAAAAATTGCTGAAATTAACAGCACTCTTTAGAGTGCTGTTAATTTCAGTATACTCCTCAAAAAATTTGGAAATATGTCTGGATGATTTGTATAAAAGTTTGCAGTTTTCTTTAGTATATTCTATACATGAATTGAAAACAAACATGATAAGCAATAAGGACATCATGGATTTCAAGAAAATAGCAAATAATACTATTACTAAGGCATACTGAGGTCATCTAAATGAGGCTGGAGTTAAATAAAAATATTCTGTCAAAATCAATAGATCATTATGGAAAAATCACAAAATTTTCTATTATTTAATAAAAGCATAACTGATATAAATTTAAATAAATTATTTTAGAAGCTACTCGCATCTTGGCAAACTAGCATTATAAATCTTAAAAAATCAGATGGTAATTTCTGCTATTTAACAAATAAATTAACTTGTTTTCTTCAATAAAATTTGAAAAGGTTTTTTGCATATGGTGTGAAAAATTTAAAATTTAATTTCAGGCTCGTTTGATGAATTACAAGCTACTAAAAACAACTTTTAAAATGCTCTGGTTAAGGGCAGAGGAAGTTAAAAGCTATTCTGAGTCAGGTTTTCGATGCTATTCAAGGTATGCTAAACTTGTTACATTTAAAATTAAATTTTTATTAGAAACATGTTAGTGGAATTATTATTTGCTTTATAATAGCATTTGTTAGTGCAAATTCCCATCCAGAAAATCAATATTATGCCCTAAAAAGTTTAACAAAATTGTTATCAAAAAAATAAGCTAAATTGAGTAGACAAAAGCCCACAGGTAAAATCATTTATAAAATACAATGACTCAGCTTCTTTTAATTTTGAATAATGATATGACATTATTTTCTTTGTAGTGTAGAAGCTTAAAAAATGAGAGGAAATAACGCAATTTGCCATTACAATTTAAGTAAAGGTTAGCAGTTATTTTTATCCTGTATTTTGTTAAATAATACTGTTTTGTTCATATTTTACAATTAAAAACATGTTTTATGCATAGTAAAAGTTTTTTATAATATTCAATCTGGAGTTTTAGCTATTGTTAATTTAATGAATGTATATGTATTTCTAGGTACCTTGATTTTTTAATATATTTATAATTAAATGTGAATCAAGGGGAAACCACATCTAAATGATCACTGTTGCGAAGGTTTTTTGACCAAAACTAAGGGTGAACTGATTGTGCATGGCAGTGGCAGCCAGATTTTATTTGCTGACTAATATCTGCTGTGATTATTTTGCAAATAAAACATTGGTTGCCACAACACTGGTTGTAAACTAGTTATCACCAGTCTGCAATCAGTTTTTTACGCAATTAGTTTACAATCAGAGTTTTTGCAATCAGAGTTTACAATCAGTTTACAATAAGCAAGATTAAACTAAAACACTCGTGCCCACGAAAATAAAGATAAAGGGTCATAACACTGGTAAGTTAACTCCTTCTCCGGAATAGGAGGAGAAGGGGGGGAATTTACGTAGGGCACCTACAGGCGCTCTCCATTCCCTTGTCATTGCCCCTTTAGCATAATACGAAATGTAGACTTCTAAAGGCACGAGTCACGCTATCCTCGGCTTGAGGATAACAGTATGTCAGGCGGAGCTTTGGATTATGTCTTGGGTACCGAATTGAAAAAGATAACCAATTACGATGATTTTAAGGCCGCTGTACTAAAAAGGTGTGCATACACACATCCAACCTCTCCACTAAATAAAATCACCTAGTGTGTTCAGAAGAGGGATGAACTCCCAAGTGACTATGCAAACCGGTTTCAACAAACAATGGATAGGTATTATGAGGTTATTCTAAAAGATCCTGCGTGCCGAGCAGCCTTTAAGGATTTATATAACAACCAATTGTTGGGACAGTACACCACGGGATCCTGTAGGCCAGACAGTGCTAGGTTGTAATCCAAAAACATTTCAAGAAGCCGTCGATGCAGACGTACAGATCACCGATTCTATCAAGGTGAAGGAAGAGCGAAATATCCGTGTCAGGGCTTTAACATTAATAAACGAGAAAGTTGAAAAGTTAGGTGCTGAGGTAAAAGAAGGAGAAAAAGCCGTAGCAGCTGTGCAAAATAGACTGAAACAGGCCAACAAGAACCTACACAACGAGGGGCAGGAATAACCCGCCACCCAGATTTTGGAACGGCAAATGCTTCTCGTGCGGTAAAATTCAACATTTCTCACATAAATGCACCTGACGCTTAACGTGTCCATTTTGCCAGTGTCCAGGCCATGGGATACAGAACTGCTGAGCCAAGCAGGCTCAAGACAGTCAAAGAGGGCAGGCCCTTCAATAAAACGAATTTGGAGGGGTCGCCAAAACGTCCTCTCATTTCAAACAAAATTAGGATCAGGGTTAGGAGATAATCATTGTCGGAGTGTAACAGGAGATGTAACCATCAATAAGGATTATAATTTTTTAGTAGATACAGGTAGTCAGGTGACTCTACTGTGTAAATGAGGTGTTCAAGATAACCCAAATTTGAAGGTGCGAGATGCCAGTACTTCCTATACAAGAGTTACAGGTGATAGGTTAAACATACTTCGCGAAACTGATTTGGATTTTAGAATTGGGTCAATGAAATTTTGACACCCATAATTGCTAATGGAGCAAACTGGCTTCGGAGAGCTTGTAGATGGGATTTTGGGATCAGACTTTTTGGAAAAAGTAGAGGCTGTAATAGTTATGTGGGAATCAATCTCATTCAAAGTAAAACCTCGAGAACAAATTTAATTAGGATATTACGATCAACCGCACACAACTGCGGCAAAGGCTCAGCTAATCAGGAGCGCAAAGTTTATTACACTTAAGCCGGGAACAACGGCGATTCTTTCTGGATATGTTTCGGACACTATGAAATTAATTACATCTTGTGCTACTGTAATCAAAAATTGTAGGGAGCAGAAAGGACAAGCCGTAAGACGCTCAGTTCAGTGTATAGAACGAAGTCGCAATGTCCTTGTTCGGGTACGCAACTTTACAGATAAAAGTATTTTCATTAAAAGGGGGACAAAAGTGGAACAAGTTGCATCAATTTTGGGATCAAAATCAGTGATAAGGAAAGCAGAAACTTTGAAAGAACTTTTAGAAAAAGCCGACATAGGGATTCTTGACAACAAGCAAAGGAAGAAATTAGAATAAGCCATTGGGAGACATCTGGATGTGATTCAGTGGACAGACGGAGATTTAGGAGAATGTAGTGCCGCCCAGCACCACATCCGAACATTGTCCGACAAACCATTGTACCAACCTCCGTACAGAGTCCCACATTCACAGCAGGAACTTTTGGATAACGATATCCAAGGGATGTTAGATCGTGGAGTCATCCGACCTTCCATTTCACAGTGGTCAGCACCAGTGGTGTTTAACGACAAAAAGGATAAAGGGACGAGATTATGTATCGACTATCACAGGTTAAATGAGGTTACACACACAGATCCTTACCTGATCCCCATGATAAATGAAACTCTGGACAAGTTAGTGAAAGCAAATTGGTTTTGGTGCTTTGGATTTAGCCAGTGACTATTGGCAGATTCAAATGGCACCGAATTTAATAAAAAAGACAACTTTTACTGCACCGGAAAAAGGGAGATTTGAGTTCAATCAAATGCCTTTTGGTTTGAAAAATGCACCAGCGACATTTTAGCGAATAATAAAGGAAGTTTTGAGAGGGATACTTGGAAAGATCTGTTTTGTTTATTTAGATGACATAATCATCTTTGGGAAGACAAAAGAGGCAATGCTTCAAAATTTAGAAAAGGTCTAGCCAGATTAGCCCAAAAGGGATTGCACATTTAATAAACTAAATGTTCTTTCATGAAAGTATTTTAGTGAAAGTTCATCAGTGAAGTATTTGAAACATAGTTTCGGCTGAAGGGATTAAACCAAACCCTGAGAAATTAAAGTGATTAAACGGTTCCCCATTCCGAAGACCATAACTGAAATTCATGAATTCATCGGATTAGTGGGCTGTTACAGACGCTTTATTGAGAATTTCTCAGCAATTAGAAAACCGTTGACCATGTTATCAAGGAAGAATACTCCTTACGTCTAGGCACCTGAGCAACAAGAAGCTCTCAACAAGTTGCGCAGTTGTCTCTGCAAGAAACCTCTTTTGGCGAATCCAGATTTCACGTTGCCGTTTATTTTGACAACAGATGCATCAGGGTATGCTGTAGGTGCCATCCTGTCCCAGAATGTAGGAAAGAAGGTGTTGCCTATTGCATATGCCAGTCAGCAGCTAACTAAGCTAAGCAAAATTATTCAACTACGGAACGTGAATGCTTTTCAATTTTGTGAAGGATTAAGCATTTTACGTGCTACCTATACGGACGAAGGTTCACAATTCACACAGATCATTCATCTCTCAAGTGATTAATTAAGGTCAAATCTCCGACATCCCGTTTAGCGAGATGAAACTTGCAACTACAAGCCTACGATTTTGAGGTCATTCACAAGGCCGGCAAAGATCAAAGGCCAGCAAAGAACTCCCCGGAAACAATTTTGGATAAGCATACTCTCAAAGCCGCCCAGCGTAGAGATGTGTGGTTGTAAGGCTGTAAGGTTGGAGAAGAGAAGATTTTGAACAACTAGTTGTGCCCAAATGTCTTATTGCTAAAGTAATTTGGATGTTCCAAGATGCGCCCTACTCAGCCCATCAAGGAGCCAAGAAGACACTTAAGAAAGTACAAACAGCTTTTTACTGGAGCACCATGAAGGCTGACATTACGAACTACGGTCAGAGTTGCCCCACGTGTCAGATGAGAAACGGTCACAGAAAGTTGAATCCTCCTCTACAACCCCTCAATCCAATAAGAAAGAAATTGGAGAAAGTCAGCATGGATGTAATGGGACCCTTACCGGCAAGCAATGAAGGAAACAAATACATGCTTGTGATTATCGATCAATTGACTCGCTTTACGTGGGTCTTTGCAATAAAAGATCAGAAGGCAGAGACTGTTGCAAAGTCCTTTTGCAACTATTAACGGATCGTGGTACTAACTTCGTTTCAGAATTAATAAAAGAAATATGCAAATTGTTACACATTGATCAGATCCAGACTACCGCCTACCACCCTTAAGCAAATGGGGTGACAGAATAGTATACCTAGACATTAGCAAATTCCTTGTCTCACTATGTGCAGAACAGTCAAAGAGATTAGGATTATTGGATTCCAAATGTGGTGATTGCATACAGCTCTACTTCCCATACGAGCACTAACGAGACACCTTATTTTCTGATGTTTGGCCAAGAGTACAGCATGCCATATGAGGATATCCTAACACCAAGGAGAATCCCAACAAATTTAGATAATCAGTACCTTGAGGAGGTTCGATTGAGATTGAGGATAGCTCATGAAGAGGCCATTGACAAACTGACAAAACTTTGAGAAGGCAAAGAAGCAGTATGACAAGGGAACCGCAGTTTCAAAGTTTGTTACAGGTGATGTTGTCTGTCTGAGATAGGGCAAACTAAGCCAGGTGTAGGAAAGAGACTTGCACCTCGATGGGAAGGACTTATAGAGTGATTAGACATACGGGAGCTGTTAATTACGAGATTCAGATGGGAAAAACCCTTCAAACGGGTGTACGCAGGTCGACTAAAAACAGGGGATGTCAGAAAGGACTTCCAGGCTGATAGAACGACTGATAGAGATCAGGATCCCGTGGATGATGTCGCCCCTGCGCCAGCCATCGGGTTGGACAAACAGACATCAGTAGATGCTAAAGTTGTCCCTGAGCTAGTCAGCCGACCAGACAAACAACCAGCCGTAGGAAGTAGTGACGCTACTATGCCAGCCAGGTTAAACACAGGGAGAGCTGACCAGAAACCAGGAAAGGCCAAGAAAATTTTTAAGTGGAAAGTGCCACGTGTACTGACACATTCGTATGGACTGAGAAACAGGGTTAGACAGGTACGCTGGACCGACCATGAGGCTTCAAAAGCTAGTGGGCGAGAGGAAGTTATTGCACATGTTAAGAAAATTTAAGGGAAATGTCCGGATTGTGCCTTGGAGCTTTAACAACTCCATGAGTACGAACCCCAGGACACGGCAATCCCAGAGTCAGAGTGGGAATGGAACATAGGCGGTTGGGAGGTCAACAAATTCCCAGAAGAAGAATCGAATTATGTACCAAAACCCGTCAGACCGGTTGAAAGGCTAATTACGAAGTTGAGAATGTATACATTAACCCCATGGGAAGTAGAGTTCATCAAGGAATATGCAGGTTCCTGCGACCATAGGCCTTGAAAGCCATGGGTTGAAATCAGTCCACCGGTTAAAGGGAACTGGACCCGTAGCAAAGATACTTAAGGAATTAACAACTTACATTCTAACCCCAAAGTAGGTGTAGATGATTAAAGAATACGCAGGATCAGGCACAGCCTATGACCGAGCCTATTAAGGGATATTGCCGAGAATTTTAGTGAAGAAGTTGTTTCGGAAATTGTATTTAAATTTGTTGCAGTGGAATTGTATTTAGTATTGCATTAGGAATTTATGTGGAGCTCATTTGAAAGTATTATGCGCATTGCGATGGAAAGTTCTGGGAACTTACAGAAATTTGATGTTTGAATTATTTGTTGTATTTGAGCTTTTGTTTAGTTTTTCTTAGTTTTAGTTGTGGAATACTCGGAATCAGGAAGATTCAAACCCATTGGAGCCGATATCAGCCCAATTTGGAAAATTGTTCACAAAAATATACCAAACAGTATATTCTGACGCAGGTTCATGCGTATTTGTAAGTACCCCGGTGGAGCTAACCGAAACCAACGCTCGCTCAGGAGCCAGAACTAGAAGCAATTTAAGTTATTCTTCCCAACTCAGTGTATTGTCATGTAATCATTGTATAAGCTTATGGTGTACTTTCATGTATTTGTATTAGTTGTATTTTCTGTAGGAGCATGTTCAAGTGTGAGACAGTCTGGGTAGCAGTCAAACCTGGTAGCGAGGAACCACAGGAGTCCATGAGGGTGCCAATGGATGCACCTGGAGGGAGAAGCATACTGAGAAGGGATTACGATAAATTAGGGGAAAGGATTTTGGAAATTAAATTAAACTATAATCAAAATTCCGGACCAAGAATACATGATGTAGTTCGCAAAATGCAGGAGATGGTAGTGGCCATGCCGACCTCTGTTTGGGTGGACGTCATGCTTTCTTTTAAGTTCCGCAGAGTTAAAAAGTTATTATTAGTTAGAGAGATAACAATACGATTTAGGGGCAAATTATCAATTGTTCCGGAAACTAATCAAATTTTGCGACTTAAGTATGACCCAGAAGATCATTTTTAGTTTTAAAGAAGGGGTAATGTTAATCGGTTATACTGACATTTAAATTGTTAGGCAAAAATAGAAATGCTAAGGATGTTAGGCTGTTAGTGATGTTTGAGCAAGTTTCTAATTTTCTTTCAAGTGATTGTATTTGATTTTATTGTACTACATATTTAATCACCATTTGCGTTAACCCTATAACCCCCATTTCATTTATTTGTATTTGATTCTGTCTTTATTCTTTTACTATTGTTTGTTATCTGTATTCTCTTGTCCTTGTATAACTTTTTTGAGATTTTTGATTGACCTATGCTTTGTTGTATTTTGTCATTTCGGTTGTTGTGTGTTTAGCTAAGCTTAGTTATTGAGTTTGTGTCCCCCTTTGTGTTGTGTTGTGAGTAGTCTGGGAAATTAAGCCATTTCATCTCGCAGAAGTGTCTACAATTGTGCGTCGAAACAGTGGTGAAATTCGTGACAGGGTACGTAACGACTTTTAGGGGAGTAAAACATGGGCTACTCAAAGCCATGTTTTACTTTAAAGGAGGATGTAATGTGATGATCAGATATTTGGCCTGTTCATTAAGGCTAACCTGCCAGTTAGTTGCATACCAGACACATGCTTAAAGTCGTTACAACGTTAGCAAATTCTGGGAATTGCCACGAGTGTTTGGTGAGATTGATGATCGTGAGTCATCAACAAACAAGTAAACAATTCTGGGAATCCCAGGGCAACGCGATCGAGTAAACAATTCACGAAAAACTGTGAGCCCCGGCATCATAGATGTGTCAACAACTCCATATATGGGTCCAACTGACAAACATTCCCAAAAAGGCCATGACACATTAGAGGTACATTGTTAATTGGCACCTAGTGGAGGTAACTGAAACTTCATTATTAATTCAATAATGTCCAGATATCTCTAGAGCCACGCCATGTTAAGTGACCTGGACAACACTCTTGTGAAGCCCCGATACCCTAGAATCACCAGGGAAGAAGGGAGAACCTAACACTTAAAGGCCTATGAGAACTATCTTGTCCATTAAAGGTAAAAGCTAACCTCTCAAGTTGAACAAAGCCAGGAAACAAACAACTAAGCCTATTTAGCCAAAACCAACATTTTCCACCCCCTCCAATTAACCAATTAGTAAGCCAGATCAACAGATAAGCTGTCCACAGAGTATATAAGGTGAACATTTTTGCATTGAAATCAGACCCAGAAGGAGGAGCAGCCGGAGGCCACCTCGAGGACTTCAAGCAAACCATATGTTGGACTGCTTCTCCATCACCGTGACGTAGCTGGAAATCTTGTCCATTACCTGGTCCTTTGTCTGTAGTAGATACACTACGCACCAATGTGAAAAGTCGTCAATGATGGCCAGGTAGTAGCGGCAACCTGCACCGGATAGGTGAGATTTCTGACCCCAAACATTTGCATGCACCAGTTCTAGCGGTGCCTTCGTGTAGATTTGATCTACAGCAGGGTGAGTGGGACTACGCATCTTGCACTGGTAGCAGGTCTCGCAACTTTGCAACTGCTCCTTAAAAACTGGCATACTGCAAAAGTGCGAGGACTTAACCATCTCCAGAATTGTTTGTTAAGATATGTGGCTAAGCCGCTGATGTCATAGTCGTAGACTCAATGAATCCCTCCCGGCGGACACCGACAATGCCGGCGATAATTTGTCGCGCATGTCGGGTCGAGGCACCGCTGCCACATGGTACAGCTGGTTCACCAACTCGCAATAGAGAACCTTGGTCTCCTCTCTGTTAAAGACTTTGACTGCCTTTACAGATCCCTGCCAGGTGCAGCCGGCAGCTTTCGCGAGTTAGGAGGCCGAAATCAAATTTCTCCGGCCGGTCGAAGTGTAAGGCTACATTCCGTATAGCCATGCCTCGCGTGGTGTCACCTATCTTAGAGGAGAACACTACCATGCCCTTGCCGGTAACTTGGAATGTGCCCGAGAAAGAGTTCATCTTAATCAGGGTGATCTCCTCCAGGTGAGCGAACCACTGGTGGTCATGGCTGATGCCCATTCCAGCACCGGAATCCCAGGTCCATCTATCGACGTCGGGCCCATCGGTGCTCGGTGCTATAACGTCCATGCCAGTCCAGTCATAAGATCAGTCGACGTTCATGACGCTAAAGCCGCCCCACTCTTGGGGAACGCCAACTGTGTTAGAGGCGGCTTTACCCTTCGACCTGCCTCCACGACGCCTTCCACCTTTCCCCCGTTGCGCTGCGGTGGGTTGAGAACCCTGCCCATCAGGACCTCTAACGGAAACCGGATGAAATGGCTAAAAGGGGGGATGCTGTGGTATCCCCTGCTGCTTGGTCTAATACGGCACATACCGGCATTCGTTGGCGAGGTGGCTGTTGAATCAAATTTCGAAAAATCGTCTGGACAGGCTCTGTGGTCGTCCTAACATTTTTCCCTTCAGGATGTTGCTGAATTTAATTGACGTTAATAATAAAGCACTCACTGTTCTTTATTGAAGACTTCAAAACTCTGCCAATTCGTTTCCTACACATGCCAATCGATGATCCAAGATGTAAGGTGTCTAACATCCAATCTCTTAAAATCCACGTCGATGAATTGCATCCGACCGTATTTTTGGTCTTTGTGCACAGGGAATTATATTCCCAAACCCAAAGCTTTGAAAGTTTCTACTTTGGTCGAAATCCCAGGCCAGGAATTCCAAAGTTCCAAATCTGAGGCCTCTCTTATTTGGTGATCCAAGATTTCTGCTCCCAAATTTCACTTCTCTCACAGAAGTCAAGATGATCCGTAGAAGGCAAATTTAAATAACTTTAAATCACTAACTTTGAACTATCTTTGAACAGTTTATTTTTATAAGTTAATAACTTTACAAAAACAACTGGAAATTTGTTTAAAGATAAAGTTCCTAGGAGACACGCTGTGACATCTAACTAGGACCCAGAACAGAAAGTTAAGATGGTGTTTTGTTCCTTGCCTTCCATGACGTCAGAACATGTTTTCAAAATTGCTAAGTCACTCAGTTTTCAAGGCTATGGCGCTCCTATGGAGAAGGCGCCGTTTCACATTCAAATACAAGTCTTCAGGGCACATATGTGCAGAGGCAGCTGAAGGCTTACCATCCAAAGACTCCAACTTTAGAAGGGATTTTCGAAGAAAATCTAAAAGCCAAAGTTTCCCCACTTTGAAATTAGTTTATAAACTTACTAATAAATTTACCTTCTAAATGATTCCTGGAAATACTTTTTAGTTTGGATGGACGTAATGTTTTTGCCCAAAACAATGGCTTTAACACGCCAAGTGTCGTCCATCAGAGTGTAAGTTGCCAGCCTCTGCTCGAATCCCCTGAACTTAAAATAACGATCAAAAAGGAAAACAAACAACAATTCTACATCATAATTGAACTGATTAAACTCATAATCATGGAAGAATTGAATAGTAGTGAACGGAGAAAATAGTGCACAAACTTGTTAATTGTAACAGGTATTGGTAACAGGTCCTGGTCTCCTTGGGACGGGCTTCTGTTTGCCCAGCACCGGTACGCTGGGAGAGGAGGACGTCGTCACTGGATGCACGCTGCGTTTCTGCCACGATAAGACCCTCATCGAATCTCAGGCTATTTGCTTCAGCGATGAGGGCATCCTTGACCCTGGCTGGAGTGAACACTAAATCCGACCATGTGTGTAGTAACTTGACCTTTAGTTCAAAGCTGGGAGGCAATTCCATCATCATCTAGAATGCTTGCTCCTCGGCATCGACCGGACGACCCGCCTCTTCCAGAAGAGTCACTACAGGTTGGGTGTTCGACCCCATGGGACTTCGTAAGGGGACCTTTTTGACAACATTCGCTGGGGCATTCGATTCTTTAAGTACATGAACGTCCGAAGGAACTCTGCCCAAAAGCGAGGGGGCAATCCCGAGTCCTTCACCATGACTTCGATGGACTCATTGGCTTCCATCCTGAGCGACACGAATTAGCAGCGTAAATGTTAACGTCGCTCACAAGAGGTAGGTTAGTAGGTCTTCTGAATGTGCAGTAAGACCTCTTTACACATCTCCCCGGTGAAGCCCTGGAAAAGGGTCTTTCTGATCCGAGGATAGACCGAAAAGAAGATCGTGGAGTACGCCTTGTTGCACTTCTGCGGAAAAGTGGCCTTCTCCACCGCGGTGGCAGCAGGCTCGATGCGGTCGGAGGCAATGTACTTGGTCAGCTCTTGGTACATTAAGGCGACGTCCAATTCCTCCCTCTAGGTCGCATAGTTCGTTTCTTGTAAGAACTGTAATTTTGGGCGACCGATTGCCGGAGGGGGAAGGCACGGTTAAAGAATCCTCAGCCATTTTGATGGTAATGGTGAATTTATCGAAGACGCGCTAGAAGTCACGTCGATCGGCAGCCCCACGACAAAGTATCTCGTTGTACCCTGAAAACCTAAAAGCACCTTAGCAAAGATTAGTAAAGCGGGACGCTAAACCGCTGTCGGCCCGCAGAACTGAAACTAAACTTAGTGCATTAACCTGAAGAAAACTGGTTACGAGGGTGTTAAAATGACATTAACAGCAGATGGCGCCTGTAAACAATTAACCAACGATTAGCGAGTAAATGCAAAAAGTCAAGGAAACAACCAAAACACTAAACAGCGAGCAAAGTAAAGTAAACTTCCACGAAAGTTCCAGAAAGTATCAGACCGTCAGCATATAAGACAGCCAGGTCAGCATTGGAAATTGACAGTCCAGCAGAAGAAATAGCTCAGCACAGCTCAGCTCAACCAGAGAGACAGCCAGGTCAGTCTTGGAAATTGACAGCCCAGCTAAAGAAACAGCTCAGCACAGCTCAGAAATCCGTGGATCGAAACCATGCTCTGCTACTATTGTTGGTAGCAGGCGGGCGCTGTTCGCTCGGGCGGGTCGCTGAGCGACTCAAAAAGGAAGTCCAGGCTTCCAAAAGTTTAGTAACGAATAAACAAATTATTTATTTGTTGAAAGTACTCACTGTCTCATTACAAGTCATCAGCAACTCAAGCAAAAACATCAGGCAGGCATGACTTGATAAAGTAAAAACAAAAGGGCAGGACCCACAGGTCATGTTGCCCTGCTGGCAACAGTTTCTGAAGTGGCAAACAAACAAAGGTAAGATGGCGCCCGAAAAAAGGGGCAGGCAACTATACTCAGGTGCAAAACGAAATCTAACTCACCCTAGGGCCAGGTACAAAGTGAAAAAACAAGGTAAACTCTAACTTGGGTGTCAAAAGCACAAGATCCTAACTTTTCAAAGCAAAATAAAGAACAATAAATCAAGTGAAAAGTAAAACAACCACAATAAAGGCACATAAGGATCTATGCTACAAAATAAAATGACATTGCTGGTGCCCACACAAGGATAAACAAATAAAACGACTAAAACCCCAAAAGCATAAAGGGGGGGGGGTTCTAAGGGGAGGCGCTCTTCAGGCGCTCCCTACTGTTAGTTGATACCCATGTGTTACGAATCTTTCGGGCACGAGCCATGCTACCCTCAATAAGAGGATAAAAGCTTCGTGGTAGTTGGTTCGGCAGCGGCTGAGGTTGCGTTGGTGAGGCTGGGTCTGTAGGCACTTCGGTTGACGGCGCTGGTGATTGGGCGCGAAGAATGCTTTTCGATGACCGGTGAGGTTGCGGCACAGCTATTGCAGGCTCTGACAGTTCCGGGAGGGATGCGGGCAGCGGTGCCGGCGGTATCGGCGTAGTTGGGTCTTCTCCCCGAGGACATCTTTCCCCCAACACTTGTTCCTCGGACAGTTTTTCCTTCAGTATTTTTTTCCAAGGACATTATTTCTCACCACATTTTTTCCCGAGGGGATTCTTTTCCCCTACATTTTTTCCCGCGGTGATATTTCCCCCTACATTTCAATATATATGTAAAGAAGAAAACGACGCCATTTTGCTTTCGGCGCTAGCCAATCCTGTTGCGATTGTCGCAGAACTTGTCGTGGTATGTGAGCTTTGCAAGTCTGTACGATTGGCCGTACATGACACCCCCCCAGGAGCGCGAACTCCGTCGGGAAAAAACAAGGCCATAAATCTTTTCTAGTTAACCCACAAAACTGTCAAACAGGTTTCCCGCCCCCCCTCCTGGATGAGTCCAGGTCGTATGGCGCCATCCTTTGGCAATAAAGGACAGCTGGATCTAACTCCTGATCGCATAAAACGGGGTTAGCAAATCAAAATCAAACCACGATTTTAACCCGGGCAAGGCCGGGTATTACCGCTAGTTAAATATATATTCAAAATATTCAGAACCACGTTTGGAAGACGTTCTGAACTACATGCATAAGTTTTAAACATTCTGAAACACGTTTAAAATACGTTCTGAACCACGTTTGAAACACACTCTGAATTATGTTTAAAACGCGTTGAGAACCACGTTTAAAACCGGTCCTGAATCACGTTTAAAACAGGCCCTGAACCACCTTTGGAACAGGTTGTGAATTAACTTCGTTTCCCACACGTTCTGAACCACGTTTGAAACGCATTCTGAATTACGTTTGTAACACGTTCTGAACCAAGTTTAAAACATGGGCACAATTGTCCTTGGGAAGAAATGTTAGGGAAAACAAGTTCGGGAAATAATCTCCGGGGAAATCATGTTGGGGAAAAAAGTTCCCCGTGAAAAAACGTCTTGGGAGATAATGTTATGGGAAGAAATGTCCTTGGGGAAATATTTAGGGGAAGCAATGTCTGGGGTAAAATTATGGTTGGGAACAAATGTCCCTGGGAAAAAAAGTCCGGGAAAAAATCTCTGGGGAAATATTGTTGGGAAAAAAATGTCAGTGAACCGTTTAAAATATTTGGCTGCACCCTGTATGGTCTAATATCAGGTTCTATATTAATGTTCTTGAGATTTCCCTAATATTATGTTCTGTAAAGTTTTGCCCATGTGTAAACATTTCAATTACACTGAAAATTGCTACACAATCAATCAAAGAATTGAGTGTACAGTATGTTGAAGTGGTGCGTTAGTTGCTGTATCCATTAGATCGCCAGTTTGGTGCAATGAGCCCATTTTTCTGGCCCTTAAAACCGACAGGGATAAAACTTTGTCGGTTGTCCGCCATGATAGGATTGTTGTCTTCTTTGATAGGTTTGTTGTCCATTTATAAACCTATTTTGATTTAAATTTGATGTGCAATTTCGGGCAGTATGTCCAAATTTTTGACATTAATAAGATTGTACTTTTTTCCTTAGTTGTCAGTCAGTTCTTGTTTGTTTTTCACGATTTACTGTTCTATCATTTTGAAATGTTACCTGCCCCTCTCTAGTCAGGACTGGGTAACACAATTTTGGGATTAAGTTAATTAGTAAAGTGCTTTGGTAGTGTCAACATCTTCCCACAGGGGTGTTTTGGGTTGCACTTCACAGTTAGGGATATCTAAAATCGTAATTCACTTGATTGACCAGGCATACTCAAAAGTACAATTCAGAAAGGGTTTATTCAGGTGGAGATACCAATCAAACTGAATACACAAATTAATAAAGAGATTCGCCTGGTAGGCCTGTCGTAGAAAAAATGAACAGCCTGGGCAAAGCCGGGCCTTCCAGCTAGTGATAAATAAATTCGTTTTTTTTTGTTAAATTATAACTGGGTTTTTGTTAATGGTCCTATGTTCATCTTCGGCTAATTTGTCTTTCTTATTAATGTTCTTGTGAGGCAGCGATAGTACAATCTCAAGCTCAGGGTAGATAGCACTGAGTATTTTCTATAGTCTGTCAATCCTAAATTGTACCGTTTTTTCTTCCCAAAATTGTGGCCTATTTTTCTTTCTCCTAACGGCCAATATAATTTCTTGGATAGATTTAAACAATTGTACGAGGTTGGCATTATCAAAATGTACTTATCGTTAATTCAACCAATAATATTTAACTTCTGGTGCTGCCACCTATTTGTTAACTCTTTGCCAACTGTCTTCGCCAAGATTTTGTATTTTTGGTTGTTATGTATTCGATTTCTTGGTTCCTTATTGGGTTATTGCACTTTTCTTAGTTGTTTCGGGGAGTCTGGGTTTCTTCAATTGGAAGAAACCCAATTTTCATCATATTTAAAAAGACGTATTTAACACATATAATACAACGAATAGAGCCGTCTTTTTTTGTTTTATCTAAAGGAAGGGGAATTTATTGTAATTGTGATTTTGAGGTTTATCATGACCAGACTGTTTAGTCTGATGTTGGTAACATGAATGCTGTTAGGTGTTGATTCAGCCTATTTTTATTCAAAACTGCCTAGCCTATAGTGCATCACCACTAGCACCATCTAATGCTATGTATTAGCACTAACTACACAACATTCTTCCAAGTGCAAAAGTGGATTTTTAAAAATAATTTTATAATTTCAAAATAATGTTAAAATTAACATTCTTCAATGTAACGCTATGGCTTGATTGAAGTTCGCCCACTTCTGGTTACTTGGTGGCTTGGATGTGCCTCCACTGATGGTGTTAATTACTGGCATTGGAACATCTCTGGTCTCTGGTGATGACTGTATTTCCTTCTGCTGGTCTGCCTCGTATAGATTATTGACAATTTTGGTCATATCACACTTCCTACCATGGTCTTCCATTAGAATAAGATAAACGCGGTTATGTCGTACCGTGTGCTTGTTTGTGTCAACAAGGTATGAACGAAGTTCGTCACTTTTTCTGGATATGAAACCTGATATGAAACCAAGTTATCTAAGAATTGCATCATTTTTTGTAAAGAACTTTGGATCTCTGAGCTTCATTCACTTTGCCAGAATTCATGAATAGCATTGAGCTTAGAAAAGTATTTGGCTGTGCATAACCGTCCCAACACGTTTTTAGTTGCTGGCATCGGATGTATATGCTCCCATTTGTCTTTGGTACCAGAACTAGACCAGCGAGCACCAATCTGTCATTTCAACCTGTTAAAATAACATCCATCAATACCATCATTTCGAGATTTGCCTAAATTTCTGGGTGTGGTGGAGGTGGGATACGCTGAGGTATGGTGAGTGCGTGCACGTGGACTTGCGTCAGGTTTCAATCGGATCTTGTACGATATAGAAGTTTTTCCTAACCCATCGAAGAGTTTAGGGTGGTACACCTTTGGGTCAAATATATTTCAAGATGGCTCCGTTTTGACTGCATCTGTCAGATTGCTGCAGGATATTCAGTGATGTGCAAGTATTGCCATCAAGCAAAGGTTGGCAAAGTCCCTTTTCAACATAAAAGGTATTAATTGTTGACTTGCCTCTAATGTACAGTATCTGCACTCGGAAAAATCCTATTGTTATCATCTTGCCTCTGGTTGTGTTGAGCAACTGCCTTGACTTGACTTGAGGAAAGTATTTCCGGAAATTTGTGTCAGAGATGCATATATGTAATAATGTATGATTTGAAATCTGAGCTACCTCGACCTTCAGGACTGTAGCATTCTGACATATGTTTGCATAATGACCCTTATTTTTGCATTTATGACATGTCAACTTCATTGCTGGACAGTCTTTCTACGCAACGTCAACAGCATTTCTTCCAGATTATGCACTTTTTGTCGACTGTTTTCCCTTAATCTTGTCGTCTACTTGCTTGTTACCAAGGTCCATTTTTCATTTTTAAAATTTGGCCTTCTTGTAACGTTTGGTCTCAATGCATCCCATGATCTTAGGTTGCACCTGTTCGGACTTTTTAGTCATCTAGTTGGTTTAGGCCAGCGTGAGATCGCTGTGAAGTTGAAGTTTCTTCTCCATCGGTAGATCCCAGACCCTGTTCACAATCTTGTCATGGTGAAATAATCATAGGGCTCCAAATTCACCATATTTGGCTATAGTATTCAAAAATGTGATGTAGTCGACCATGATCTCTACTTTTGGTGGCGGTTGTCGAACATGGCCTCTCATAAATCACGTTGAACTTTGTGATACTTCTTTTTGAATGCCTCCACCCTTTGTCATTCATATTCGTGTTTGTCAGCAACACTGAGTTTAAATGAATCATAAATGTCTTGAGGCATCTCACCCGTGTGGTAAAGCAATGATGCAACCAGCTGCTTCCCTGGCTTCTGGTCAAGATCAGTCACCTCACACAATCAGTCAATCAGCAGAATTGGTGAAGTTTAATTCATCAGGATGTCTTTCAGTGTTAGTACTTGCCATCTTGAATTGGATTCACTTCTTCCAGGTAGACTTCCAAATGTGCAGAAATGTAGATCTAATAGCATTTTTTTGCTAAAATTTTGTTGCAATTTTGTTGCGTAGGCTCTAGGAACACAGCAAAGTGTTATCAGTCGTCTGTGGCGTCATTTTTGAGACACTAATACAGTGAGAGAACAACACAATGACAGGCAATGCATTACCACATGAGAGACAAGACAAGTTTTTGAGACTGCAGGCCAGATGGCGACATTGCTTCGCTTTATCACTTTGCTTCCGTCCATCTTGAAGTAGACTAATTATTTGCTCTTTCACATCTTGTGAAAGCTCCCTACGAGGTGCCATCATTAACCTTTAGTCAGTGCTCTTTGCACCAAGATTTTAATGGTATTTATTAGGAAATGTATAGTGCAAAATCTCTCAAGGACGAATTGTAATACATGAATGACAAAAATTCAGTATTCACATTGTTTTGATTTACATATCAAATACCTTTGTCTAGGACCTTTGTTGACCACATACTTTTACACAATTGCTGTATTTAAATTTTTTGTGATTAATTTGCTCTTAAATTGTTTAATTTCGCGTCCTGCAAATGTATTGTATTATAATTTATAAATACGTGTCATTAAAGAAGGATGTACCTTGATGACTTAGCTTACATATGAGTTATCAGACACTTTTTCGGGGTTGTAAGTAAATAAAGGCAGCATTGCTTTTTTAGAGCTGATTTCCAATATTTAAGTCAAAGTAAAAAGCAAGTTTTAAGAAAAAAAAACATTTTTATGTGTGACAAGCTAGTGTCAAGCTAGTGACAAGCTAACGAAAAACAATTGCATTTGAAGTTTAGTTAAGGAGTTACAAGCATTTGATGGTTTCGCAAAACAATTGTAAATGTTCTAAATATTGCATATAATGAATGCTATTCAATGTTTGACACACAATGACGTTTACACGTGACGTTCGCGCATTTCTTTACAACTCATTCCCAGGCAGATGGTTTGGCAGAGGTGGTGCAGTGGAATGGCCAGCCCGTTCTTCAGACTTGTCACCACTTCATTATTATTTGTGGGGTCATCTCAAAGGTCTGGTGAATGAAACACCAGTGAATGACCCTAAAACACTTGTAGCCAGATTGTTAGCAGCAAGTGAGGAAATCAGAGATACACCAAATGTTTTTGCAAATGTGCGTCAACATTTTAATAGAAGATGTGCGGCTTGCATTGACTGCAGGGGACATACTTTTAAACAGCTTTTGTAATTAACATGTTTTGTTTAAACTTTCAATACTTGTTATTAAATTATTGAAAGCAAACAATGACTCGCATTCATTAAATGCACTGGTATTTGGAACATTTACAATTGTGATGCAAAACCATCAAATGCTTGTAACTCCTTAATTACGCCTCGAATGCAATCGATTTTTTCCAATTGAAAGGTGTTTATTTTTAACCCCTCTACCCCCCTCTTCAGTTTGAGCATGACCATTGTAATCACCTTCTATTCTCTATTCTATTCTATTCATTACCCTGCAGTCAGTACATAGTACCATGTGGCAGGGGTATCATCATACATTATTGATCCCAAAATCACAATTTCGAATTGTCATTTTTTTTAAGTAATTTTGAATAATTTTTGAATTTTAAATAATTTTGAATAATCACAAATTTTTGAATTTTAATTTTCCCGTATTTGGGATTTTAACAAGGAAGGGTGGGATGG